>JAUEPR010000124.1:0-116339 GCA_030435655.1 Armillaria novae-zelandiae
GCGGTCCTCAGCATAGCCGCCAGCTCTTCCTTCATACCCTGGGGCATTTGATGCTTTCCCGGCATTAGGATATTGAAAACCTTGCGGTAGGCATTGTAGTGAGTGATAGGGTTGAAATTGGCAAAGTATTGATACTGAGTATGTGACTCAGGGAGCGAAAACAGAGAAGACATGGCAGCTAGACAAGGCTGTTAAAAGAGGACCCCCAATGAGAAATAGCACGTGTTAGAACACATACTAGTTCGGATTGAAGAGTGGGGAAGGTGCACAAAGGGCAAGCAGCTAGCACAGAAGTAGCTGTACAGTGAATGTAGGTGAAAGCAATGAAGGGTGGGAAGAATTGAAGTCCAGCGCTCACTCTATATCTGAAAATTTCACTGGACTTCTTATCCTTTCTGTGAAGAAAAGAAGCTCTTGTGTGGGAACTTCGATGAACATTGATGTAACCAGCCCACAGGCATGCAAAGCAGATGCCATGTGGAAAAGAAGAGAACCACATGGACCCACAACGTGATGACCGAGGATGGTCAGGACTTTAGTGAGGGGGATATGTTACAACTGCATACATTCCAGATGTGTAATTTTGTGATCTAGTGAATATACCTGGTACTACAGTACAAGGAGAGAAACAGGCCTAAGGACTAAGTGAGTGTACATAATAAGTACCTCTAAACAATAATACTACCTGTCTAAATGACATGACGCGACAGACCCAAACCGGGACTTAGTTACAGCTTGTACTTGACAGGCTAGCTTGACAGAAAGTTCATAAACCCTGTTCAGCCGTTGGTAGTTGTCCATTACCAAGAGAGCTTGCTCCTTTAAACCAAGATGAAAAGGATTGCAATTTAAAATGATTGGGGCGTACTAAATTAAAGTGATGCACTGTACCTGAGGAGCCTGGTCCGGAAACTACATGAGAGATAAGATAAGACAATAATCTGATGTGCAAGCCATTGTATGATGAGTGCCTTCACGGTTGTCACACTGTCAAGGAACCGTTGCCAGTAAGAGTTACTTCTGGAAGAATGATTGAATAAGAGCTGGGGCTAGACACGGCATGACTGCTACCAGTCAGGAGATATGTCCTCGGACTTGAGATTAGCGAGCGCTTGTAAAACCTTAGCAAGCTCAACATGGAAACTAAACCACATATGGCAACACCAAGTCAGATGCCAAGCAGGACTGCGGCAGTGGTGGGCTGTACGCATAGGAGTCTAGATTACCTGGGGACTGCAGTGATATTTGTAATTAATAGTTGTTTTAGTATAAGTAGTTAGAAGTCCGGTGTAGTATACAAGTTTCGAACCCCCGAGTTGCAGTGCACATGTAGAAGGCGAGTACTGTAATAAAGGAATAAGTTTGTAGCTTTGAGCGTCGTATATAAAGAATGAACTCACCTCGAGGAATAGAGATAACTTCAGGATCTGACAAGTGTGCTTAAGTTCCGAGTGAATAAGAATCAGTGTCGCTGTTCTGTTCCATCTGAGTACTGCCGAGGTCTGTTTTGGAAAGAGTATGAATTGAAGTAGAAGTTCTGAAACCTGTCTGTCTGTCTGTCTGTTCTGTTCTGTCAGTCTGTTTCTGAATCTGCTTCTGTTCTGTTTCTGAGTTGTTTCTGTTCTGAATCTGCGAACTGTTGAAGAGTCAGAGTCTGTTATCGTCGTCGAAGTTAGTCTTGACAACCCTACCCCTAGGGGAGTAGCGAGCTCACTAAGTCAGTACTTGGTTAAGTGGTCTATAGAGCGAGCTTGGTGTCGTAGTGAGGAGTTTTGGGTTCTATTGTGTTAAAGGACGTGTGTCCTAGTGTAAATTGAATATTACCATTCACCTAGAAGGTTGCACCTCGAAGTATACCTTCTTGTAAAAGATTCTAGCCTTAGGATCAATTAAAACGAGTAAATGCTGTACCGCACCAAGATAAAAAGGAGCTTTACGAGTTCTAAAGTGTTAATAACCGCAGAGTAGAAATAATCTCATCCCCCCACGCACTTACGAGGGTGATTGTATTATTGCATAGTTGTGTGAGTGTGTGTGTGGTTTGGTGTGTGTATCATGCCGTTCTACATGCTGTTCCACAAGTGCCCACAGCCAGCCTCATCACCAGCGCAAAAGAATGGCACATTCAATCATGATGTCAGTAGAGGACCATTGAATGTCCACATCACATAGAAGTTGGAGGGGACCAAGCTGAATTTCAGAAACCTTTTCGGCAAAAGTTTGGCATCAAAGAGATGATGAACAGATCTGTATAGAGTAGTCATGAGTTTACTTTCATCTCAACTTATTAATAAACATACTGATCTTATCAATGTCCGCAAGTTGGCAATGGGATTTTGGTCAATATTACCTAAGGCTCCCATGTTTAACGCTGAAGAGTAAGAAATTTGATCGATTGCCTTCTCTACTGCTTGGCAGGCGAGATTGACTATGTGTGGAAAACATCTGTGGGTCTTAAGTTAGCAAGAAGTTAGAACTGTACAGATGTGAAACAAGTACTTGCCGAATTCTGTTGTCAACTGAATGAAACTGGCAGTTGGGGAAGCGCATCTTCAATAAATATTCAAGATACTCCAGCATGGTGTCATTGTTTGATGTGTTATCACATGTAATACACCTGAAGTTTGATTTGTGTAGATGTTCAAGAATGTATATGAAAGCTTCAGCAAGGTGTTCACCTGTGTGAGAGCCAGGTACACGGTGAAATCCAATGAGATCCGAGCGCAAATGAAGCATGGAAAGCCCATTGACAACCTTGTTCTCTATCCAATGTGCAGTGACAGCCATGAACAGCTGCATGTTGACATCTGTCCAGAGATCTGTGGTGAAGGAAATATGCCCCATGGATTTCTGTGTAAATGATGTCAGCCACACTTTGGCACTGTAAAGAATTACCTACCTTCATTTCTGATGATAGGCTTTCAATGTACTCATCCTACAAGACCATGATGCAAGTCCGAAGTGAAGTCCTATGAGGTATGTCGGACTCTTTGAGATCATCACGCAACAAGAGAAAGAGAGAACGTAGGTGTTGATTTTTGATAACATTAATTGACTAAATTGTTATTGTTATAATTGAAAAATAAAAAATGAGGTGAGGAAAGTACCTGATCATCAGCAACAATCCAGGCAATGAGTGCATCAATGAAGACCTCCTGTGAAAAGGGAGAGTGTTCCTTGAAATTGTCAGAAAGCAGTGCTTGGCCTTGCTCAACTTGAAATTTATCGAGAGCATTTTTAAATGCATGCTGCTTGGTGGGAACTTGGAGGTCCTTATCCTCATACTGTTTAAGCCACACCATAGCATGGTACTCGACCAGGTGGCAACGTAGAATATCAGTACTCGTCGTCAGCCCAAAGTCGACATGCTTTGGTACATGATTCTTATTTACTTCTCCAGCACTGAAAAGAGGTAAATTAGCCATGCCAGATGAAAAATGAACAGATACATACATGCAAAAAGAACAACAATTGCGATCCCTTTCCTTGACAAAGAAAGACCAGACATCCTGCGCATGACTTTTACGCTTCTGAGTGGTAGCGGTATGAGCAATCTGCCGTGGTGTTCCAGGTGTCCTTGTTAGCGGCTGTAGGCTGGGATGGCCAGGTGTGGATGCCTGTGGTGTTCATGGTGTTTGTGGCACTGGTGTTGGATGTGATGATGAAGGATGTTGAGGGGTTTCAGGATGGTTGCATTGATCCTCCTCTGACGAACACGCTGGTGGAGGATGGAGGTCATCATCTGAGCTGTATAACTCTTCCTCAAATCGAGCACATCAAATTGGGCGGGCAGGAGCTATCTCAGCTGGACGGCACATTGGTGAGAGGGCAGATCAGGGAGCCTGTGGAGGTCGAACATTCTGCATCTCAGAGGGCATAGGAAATACTCCTTGAGTGTTGGGAACAGGTCAATAGTGATTTTATCCTAGTGATATTTTAATGCTAGAACAAAGATTATGGTTATAGGGCTTACCATGAACACGAAATGTTGCTTGTGCACCTGGAGTGGGTGGTGCTTGTGGGGGTGGTACTGGTGGTTGCAATATTTGACATGGTGGAATTTGAGGCTGCACTACTTGATGAGTGTCAGCAGCAGCAGCTTCTGCTGCAGGTACCAATGGTGTTGGATCGGGCTGCGCTTGATTCCTGCGACTATGATGAGTAGGCAAAGGACTAGCTTCAGTGTCAGCATTGACGTTCTGTCCATTGCACTTCTTAGGAGCCATTCAATGTGAACGATAACCATAGTATATTGACCTTGCTTAAATACTCGACACAATACAAGGGTACTTGTCTTAACATGCATATTGAACAGATGTGCACTTCGGAGATGAATTTCACATACCTTATTGCTACACATTTCTCAATGCTTGGAAACACCAAAACCTATCCTTCGCAAGATGAAACAGTGGCGGCCAAAGCCCATAAATCAACATGAACACTAGATATAGTGACGTGAATGACTGGACATTGCACATTGCCCAAGTCACCTACCCTGAATTCTGTGGTGAGACAAGATACCTGTCAGAGAGGCATCTTCCTGAAGCATGCATACCAGAGGCGAATGAGGGATAAGCAGTTGACGCATAGTACAAACTGCAGAGATGACAAAAATGTACAGTCTCAAGAATAAAAGAAAATAGTACCAGAACAGATGATAAGGAATAGAGCATGTGGCATAGAACCAAAGATATATAGAGGATGCAGCCAATGCAAAGTACAAGCTGCAGGGATGACAATATGTACAGTCCCAAGGTCAAGCAATGTGGCAAGGCCACAATGAAATTCATTGGGTTGTTTGTCAACAGCCTTGCCGACTCATCAGTAAACAACTGAACATGCCACACTGTACTGCTCACCTAAGTGTTATCACTTACATCAAGCTCAAGATAATATTTCTGGTGGTAAGTAATCTCAGTATCTCATTTTCTGTCTGTGGTTGTATGTACTGTCACTGCATCCACTTGTACTTTGCATCAGTGGATCTAACCTTCTGTCTAGTGACCCTTCCGACCTTTGTTCCACACTGCTGGTTATAGCGGCTTCAACCTCTGCTGGACCTATTCTTGTCGGCGCTTCTTCTCCATCTGTGCCACACTATAATTTTGAAGACTTCATCTCCCTTCATCTATCAATTTCTTTGTTGTCTAGCTATTTGTCAGTAAGTGTTCATATCGGTGTTCAAATTGTTTTCATATTCATCTACTACCCTAGCAGAATCATGACATTGAATCCTTCGCTTCAGCAGCTTAGGCAACACCAAGAATTATTGATGCACAAAAAGAACCCTGGAACAAGTTGAGTAATCGTACTTTGTCCAACCTTTGCATCAATGACCAATTGTCCTCTATTTCTGATGCAGAGTTAACCGCTTTTGATGGAGCTGTAGGTGGCTTGTACAGTACCTTTATTGTTACTTCGCTGAATGCTGGTGCTTTGTGGATCCCGCCTCTTGGACATAATCGAGTTATGTTTCTTCGTTCAGACCTTCGATATGGTGACGATGATCCCTTGTCTTGGCCTCAACCCTACATTCATCAATATTGTCATCTTGCCATCATTCGATCTCCACCACCAAACTCGTCTCAACCTCATCCTGATGCTTCACTACACTGGCTTCCAGGTGGAAATGACTTTCGAGAGGCTGATTCCACCAGCGAGTGCAGAGGCCCAGGGTTTCTACAGGAGCATCACCTCATGTCGCTTCAAAATCGGGTGAAGATAATTACTGAGAAAGCAAGAGAGGTCACTTTATCTGATGGGGCCGAGGATCTCAAGCACGTATACATGCTGCTGCTACACAACTTCCTCGAACGTCTTGAACACCTCCCCATGTCCCTTGAAAAGGTTCAATTAAATGTTCGGGAGATGCAACATGTATCGCTTTATCTCCAAGCACTCCTTGATTACATGCTCATCTATAAACCATGAATTGATTCAATTTCTGACAGTACAGTGTCACGTACAGCGGATTCCGGAATTATTGGCACATTTACGACAGACATGCAAATTGCTCAAGATTTCTTCCGAGCAGGAATACCAGTGTGGATTATTTGCACTGCTGATCAGCTTCCAAATATACGCATTGACAATGTTGAACACTTCAGACAGCCTAGTTTTCTCCTTTCGCTTGAACAGCACCACACCAAGTTTCAGCCTGTCTTCAGAGGCCACGGTGCAACAGCAGATAAATATTATGCCTTTGATTGATTCACTCATAGCCACATCTGCTTTCCCAATGTTTTTGCTTGGACTGACACGAGTGGGCAACTGGCGCCACCAGTTAATCCATCACCAGCTCCTGTAACATCTTCATCTTCATCAAGAAAAGATTGGAAATGATCACCCTGTAAGTTCTACCCTTACAATTTCCAACAATTTCTAATTTTACTCTAGATGCTTGCCCTGTACCGAACAAGCCTACCACATCCTCATCAAAGCTCTTTGTCGACCGAACACTGACACATGCCTTCCTACCTCCCATCATCACTGTTTGGGCACGTGGTCTCTCCAAACTCATCTTCGACAAAACATGCTGTATTGGCTCTGCTGCCTTAAAACCACATGGATATGCTTTGCCTCCGCCAGCTAACCTCACAATCGCCAAGAATCCACTCAAAATTGAGGCAATGTTCAAATTCTGGCTTCGTATCAGGCTTCCAATGCTGGCCTGCCTGTCATTGCCTCTTTACTCGCCACCCGCCCTTGATCAGAACAGTTGGAAGATGTTCCTCTCTTGACTACCTTGCGAAGGCAAATGAACAGGAGAATCCAACTACAAAGGCAGCTGTCCGTAGAGCAAAGATGAAAGAGATACTTGCTGGCTGTTTCAATGAGATCAAAGTTGAGCTGGGTGGTGGCAAAGGGACATCTGTCTCCTGGAGAGGGAAACACTATGAAGCATTGACTGCAACTGACCATCAAGAAATTGTGTGGGAGATTTCTGAGGTCGCATTTCGTCTGGAGCTGGCGACGCTGGATCAAATGACATGGATAGCAGGACCAAACCATGATACTTCTCGTGAGACCACCGTTTCTCACTGTTTCGCTGGCCCAATCTCGATAGCAGATGTCGGCAGTGCAAATATGGGGCTTGCATACCCTAATTGGTATGATTGTGCCCCTTATCTGTGTTCCCTGCAGCAGTTGATGCAAACATGGATGGGATCAAAACCTGATATCATAGTAAAGGATAGGATGAGTTGGCTATGGACTGAGGTTGAGATTTATGAGCTCAAAAAAGCACTGGCAGAATATTATGTCAACAACTTCTTCCTCTATTTTGGCCAGCCACCAACATTGCCACGGTACTTGCCACATAATCCCCAGACTTCATTTGTACCCATGTGGCATATTTGTGGCCAAACAGCAACTCCTAATGTTCATGCTGATATTTCAAAATGGGAGTAGTTTCTTTGGACCATATAGCTTTTTTATGTACAAAAATTAACATTGAATTGTAATATAATTACCTCTATTGACTGTACAACCTTTTTCATTGCCTACAATAAGTATTTGTGCCTTTGAAGTCCTTCCTGTTGCTGCCAGGCAGCAAAAAAAATATCATTTCTAAATTAGGTAGGTAATAACGGCTTGAGCGACTCAGAAGCCGAGTCAAGCCGAAAATCCTCCCGAGTCATTTTTCAACTCGGCTTGGCAATTTCTGACTCGGCTCAACTGACTCATGACTTTGAGCCGAGCTGCCGGCAACACTATCACTTGCCATGTCACTTGGCTAGTGCCTTCTTGGGCCACCAAGTAGCCTTCATCACTACTGTCATTTTCATTGTCTGCATCCTCTCCATTGGAATGTATCAAGGGTCGAGGTGGGCTATTGTCATCATCGAGTACATGTGTGGCCGGGGACGGCATATGAAAAGTGGACCGTTTCTGCTTTTTGGACCTAGGCTGCATGAGACTGGATCCTTCATCAGTACTGATCTCTATTAGGCATAAACACTTCTTTGAGAGCACCGGGCCATCTGCTTCCACTTCCGATTTCAAACTGGTCAGACCATCGGATTCTGACACTTTTGAACCTTGGGCCTGACGTTGTCTTCGAGGACTGGGGAGGGGCATTGGCTGCAGGTGGGGAGCTGGAGATTTTGGCTCCTCAGTGTCTGACAAGCCTGTCAGCGACGAGGAGCTCCCAGACGAATCAGATTCCTCTCCTTCTACAGGAATGTCCACGTAAGAATGAATGGGCACATCTACTGGCAAGTCTGCAAATGATGTCAGCTTCGGACACACAAACAAGTCATCACAACACACCTTTGGCTCTGCTGATCCCAAACGGAACATCCCAAAAGAGACTGTCCTCTGAACGATGGTTTTCCTTGCGCTGTGCATGTTGCAGCTCTTTACCAAATGTTTGATCGAATGCTGACATCACATTGTTGTGAAACCAGGTATGATGGAAACAGTCTTCACTATTGAGAGCTTCGTAAAGGGGACAATCTTTGACTGACATGTTGTAGTCCAGGAGAGCCTGCCCAAACTGCTGCGCCGAGAGCTTGACAACAACATGAATCTTGTACACATCTTCCCTCCCATTCAGACTGGTCAGCACAAGATGTTCATTCACCCAGGATACAAGTTCCCAATACTGTGAAAATGCAAATCGTAGGTCATCCCAATACAGGTCTTTTCATCCGGAGAGTGCAGGCAGGTAGATCAGCAGGTTTCCCAATGCACATACATCTAAGAGGCCCTCTCTCGTTTCAATATCTGGCACATGGCCATCATACTCTGGGAGATCCAGTAAATGAATCAGATGAGATGGCATGGCTCACAACGTACCTTCAATGTTCCCACCTGCTGTTATCACTTTTTTCCAGTAGGCCATCAGACAGAGCAAAAGAACTCTCATGTCCTTGTGCTCTACATTTGTGATAGCCCAAGAGAGAAAGGCTATATGAACCCAGCCCATAATTACCGAATGTATCGCTGAAGCGGGAAAGAAATGTTGTCCCCAGACCAGGGAATTGGACTCTGTGGCCATGGTGTGCAGCATGTTCGGACATTGAAACCTGTGCAACCAGTCAGAATGTATCAGTGAGGCTCTGAGGAGAGAACTACCTTTCAGGTACTTACCACAGTGTGCCCGGCTTGACCAACACAACCTCACATTGATACATGTCAGAGTTGACTTTGCTATTCGCCTGGAAATCTCAGAGAAAGGAATCCCAGGTTTCACCCTGCTCATCTTCCTGGTGTTTTCTGATTACAAACCAGATCTTGCATCCCGTGAGTGTTTGAATCTTGACTGCTGAACCACTGAAGTTGGAGTGAGGTGGGGTGATAGCACCGGCAACCAAAGCCAATCCCCAAGAGAAGGCTGCTGCTGGGAATGGTGTGGTGAGCAGGTCACTGCCAATGGAGCGAGTGACCTTGCATGCCTCCAAATGAGAGGCCACCTCACTGCAAAAGGTGAGTATATCTTAGGCATAGATAAGGGAGTGGCCGTACTGGAACAATGCACTCTGGAGGGTAGTATTGGGCATAGGAAGGGTTAGAGCATTCAAGACTCAGCCTTTCTTGCCTTTTGAGCCCTCATTCAGGATGGTTTGAAGCGTAGAAGTGATTATGACAGTGGGCCTCACCCATCTAGGAGAGGCATCCGTGACTCACCATACAGGTTCTAAAAGAGATCACATCAATGGTGGGTAATCACAGGTGAAACAAAGAGAACTCATACCATGTACTTCGATTGGCATGTCTAAGTCACCCAGTTCTCTCACAGTCTAAGGGTTCCATCCCCATTTTCTTGCATGCTGTGGAATGTCGGTCACTAACACACTCCGCTGCCAAAAAAAGAGGCAGGATCTTGACTGTCTCTGAATACCGCACGTGTGCAACTTGAGACATCCCATCAGTGCAATCCAGCCATGCCAGATTTTCCCCCGGTGTGTCAGTTTGACACGTGAGGAGCAACTCTAGGAGTTCTCTCTCAAATGGATCCTTGCTCCAGATGTTAGTCTCCAGGTTTTCCTCAGGCAGTCAGGCACTCACGGACACCTTCAGACACTCAATCTTGTATTTGACTCATCTATTCTGTGAGACACTAAACACATTGACGGAGATGGGAGAATTACATCTGTCAGTGAGGCGTGGATCAGGTGCTGGGGTGGTGGGGCACTCGGAGGTTGGCAGAGTCAATGACCGCACAGCTCATGCCAGGTGACCAACGGCACTCATAACGGGGCCTTTGGTGTGGTGAACCTGGAGAAAGCTATGCCGCCAGGTGCTATCTTCATCATCAGCACCACTATGGGTGTACGCCAACAGCTCGCTCTTGGACAACCTGAATGGGGGAGGTTTGTGACATGTGACCTTATTCGAACCTGAGGTGCTAACAGAGGTGAGATGGGTATCTGACCCATTGTCTTCAATAACACTCTCGTTGCTCTTTTGCTTGCTCTTCTTCTTCTTCGGGGTGAGTTTCTCTTTGATGAATGCATCTTGCAGTTCATCTGCCTCCTCCTGAGCACTCTCCTTGCTCTTGCTCTTCTTCTTCTTTGCAGTGTGTTTCTCCTCAACTGATACGTCTTCCTGTTCATCTTCCTTGTCCTCATGCTCAGCTACTGCATTGGCATCATGGCCACCACTGGGCATTGAGGATGCGGTTTCCATGGCGGCAGCTGCACCCGGCTCCACTGTAATTGAGGTTATAGCAGAGCCCTTCAGGTGCTTCAAGCATGCCATGATGTCAAACCATGGTGTCACATTGGTGACACCTGATGCACCCTCAATTTCTGATTGATATAAACCAAGAAAACAGGCAAGGCCATGTTCCGCTTCAAACACTCCACTAGCCACACCTAATAGCAGAGACCAAAGGCCTCTCTCAACAATCCTGAGGACTGCTGGTTTATCTCTGTCATCAAAGCTACACAAATACTACATGGGACTATGAATGGATGCCCAAGGTGTCAAATATAACCACACCCACCAGCAAACACTGCACAGCAGGTGGGGCTGCATCTCGCTTCCACTTGAACAAAATAAGGGGAGATATTGTAACACATTGTAGTAAAGCTGCTAGAGCATCTTTATTTTGAGCAGTGATGGTGCTAATGCTGTCCTGGACTTGCTGCCATACATCAGTCATTCCATGGTTAACAGTGAACCTGGCAAGTAAAAATGGTCAGTGAATGAGGCATATGGTACAGTCACATCCTTTACATCTGTAGTTGCCTGCTGTAGGCTTCAGGGTCACCTCGAGTGCAGCGCATCCACCTTAGCTGCCAGGCCACTCTTTCAATAAGATGTAGCAACTTCTCCCAATAGCTCATGTGGCCATGGCGATGCCATGAGCACACGGCCTGTAAGTCCTGCCAAAGGGCTTTCTGTTCAGTAGAAAGTTGGGTGCCTTCTGGAAGGCTTGGAAGTCCTGTTTCAATGTGATGCCTGTCTTGAGAACAGATGGTGCTTAACAAGACTGAGGGCCACTCTGCAAGGCGAGTGACCCACTATACGTGCATGAATTTCAAAGGCAGGGAAAACATCAGAAAATGTCTTACCTGTGTAAGTTTGGCTGAGGGCTTGAACTTGGCCTGGTAGTCAATGGCAAACTCCCCATCATTGATGCCCTCACAGCGTAAGAGTTCATCAACCAAACACCAGGATACTAGTGCTTCGACCAGGTCCACCCATTTTTGGGAGTCCTGGTTTGTGAGCTGATGGAGTGGCTTCATGACTGCTTGAGGCAGTCGAACCAGACCATGACAGTATGTGGCAGGAAGTGATTCAGCCAGATCCTGGTAAATATCGACACACTCAGTTGTATGTCCCTCAGAGCTTGACAAGGTGATCTGACCTGAATAGAGGTCGAGAATCCTGCCCAAACTCCTGGTGACGCTGCAATGTCATCAGGTGCATTGGAATGTTGAATGGCTGGCTCCTCTCCGAGGGGTAAAAGGCATGTGCTCAAGGGAAACATCAGGAGTTGGGTGCGGTTGTGCAATGGAAGTGACTGAAGCAATTTCGTTTCTGTGGCTTGCTGCACTGATGTCAGCAGATCAGTGTCCATTTCCCCGGCCAAAGACGCAAAGACAAGAATAGACAAAGGCGACACAGCAACATACGTTGATGAGCCTCCAGGCTCTGTATGCCCGGAAATTTCATGATTTCTATCATAATAACCGGTAGTGCTCCCAGGCAGGCTTTCAGTAAACCCCACGCTGCCTACAGAGGCATACTACTTTCATATAAGATCACCACTACCCTCCCAACACCGATATCCCTCCCTCCCGACAACGCATCCCAATCCTTGTATACCATCACAATAAGGTACCATTGATGGCCAGTCTCCTACTTTTGGCCATAGGCATGGATTACCGAAACATTGACGCATCAACTATGCATCATGGCTTGAATTGCCGGCATGATCATTTAATTATATGATGTCATAGGCATCGACATTCGAGTCCTCTTGATAATCGAGGACTACGGCCACTATAGACCATGGTTACTAATGCTGCATCCTTGCCAAGGCCTTCAGAAATCTTTATCCCATTTGGTGACCTCTGAACATACCCCATGCCCTCTCAGTCCGCAGCTAAACAGCACCTTAAATATCTGCACATCGGCCACTCATGACACCTAGTATTATCTCCCTATGGGAACGCAAAAGAGTTGCTGTTACTGAAGCCTTCGGCAATACACATGGATGCTCAAATACTTACAGAGCCGCAGTCTTACAGCCTTACTAAGTAAATCTAAATATATCATGTATGCTGTAGTATAAAATTTGGTACAGTATTGTAGAAAAGGACACTAGACAACCCCACACGTCCTAGAGACCAATAACCGGCACACCAATGGTTATACCCTGTATTACCGTGCTTTACGAGCATATACACTCTATTCTATCAATCATTTGGCATACAACACGTCACTATAAGCCTAGGACTGGGTCTTCACCATCTAAACCGCTTCATTCATCCCTCCATCGCCTCTACCCTTGACCACATACCACCCCGGTTTCGAATACTCGATTACTGGTCAGTTTTGCACCGGCTACTCGCCGATAAACTGGTCAAAGCTTTGGTATAAGCTTTGGCTTCTCTCTACACTGCACATGTAAACATAGTATCCCATTTCATTTTATAGGCCACATCATCTTCACTTTCACAGATAGGAGTTTACTTCAGTTTCATTTTCAACATTGTATTGCCGCCCATTTGGGAAGTCTCCAAACAAGACTTGTAGGACTCGTATCGTCGACATAGGATCATTTAGCCCAGTTCAGTTTTAGTTTCAGCATAGGATAGGATAGGAAAATCCCTGTGTGGATTTAAAGGTTTGGCATTAACACCGGATAGGATCAGTAACCCACCATCAACATAGGACCTCGTTTTCACCCTGTATTCTCAACAACAAATAACCGGCTGCGGTTTTATCTTCGTATCCGATTTGTTTTCCCAAAGGTTACTGGTATTCACGTCATACCGGTTTCTGTCAGCTCTCGTTTATTTGAGATAATCACCGGTGGATAGCCTACATCTAAGTACTCAACTGCTAAAGGGTACTACTTGCTAGACTTTCACATCGCAGTATACACCTGCATCTAGAGGAATTGATTGGAGTGCATGGAGGTGCCCCAAACATACTCGCACACACATTGCCTTTATTGCCAGCAGTTTTGCACGTTACCGATACTCTTTGAGTTTGGTATTGCCGTTGCCACGGAAGTTTAGGCTCATCATTTCTGGAGCCCACTGTGAGGGTTCAGTTCACCACCCATACACCAATTCCCTTTACGTGTTTATATATGCCTTATCACCTTTCCATTTGCCCTTCGTAGCGAGCACCCACTTGCTGCAAACCCGAATCTTACATCATTTCTCATAAATTCGCTCAAAAAAACACCATACATACCCACACCAGGCAAAAGTCTTCGTAATACCGCTGCGCATCAGCAATTACAAGAAGCTACTGCCCATCTTTTGCAGTCAGAAGCATCCTCTTCGACTATTGATACCGAAACCCCTCGACCCGAATCACCACTTAGCCTAGTACCAGCTGACTTTATAGAATCATCTCCTGAACCAGTTCCTCGTGAACTAGATATCTCTACTAGTGAACCTTATTTGTTCCTAGAAGATGAACCTGAACACCCACTGCACCTGCCTCTCCTTATTCCGAACAAGTTTTTGGTGGATATCACATTGAAACAACCTCATTTACCGATTACAGAGAAGAATCTGTGGTCTCCAGTGACGAAATAGTTCCTGATACCACTACCACCTTACACTTTGATATCAAAGACGAATCCTTCGAACAAAGCCTACCCTTTGAAACCCCAGACGAAGCATCTACTTCGTATTTTCCGCCTATTACCGGCTTAGAAACTGAGTCACGCCCAGAAATACCACAAACTGCTCAACCAACTGTACCTCCCATAAATCATTCTATACCCCCAGCACATCCACCAGCCATGGCAACAACTAGCATGCCATTTAGAAAGGAGAAAAGTGCACCAAATATCATCAACGAAATTAGTCCAGGACATGAATTAATGTGTTACATAGGAGATGTTGAGGGTCTCTTCACCCAGCATTCCATCAATAATGACAGGGACAAGAAGAAATGGTTCATCTCTTATCCGGGGCTAGTTATCTCCGAATTTTGGGAGAGCTTGCCTGAATATAAAGATGTCGGCAAAACTTATGAAGACTTCAAAACTGCGATTATAGCACAGTACCCAGATGTGAATACAAATCACAAATACGAGAGACATGATCTCAAACGTGTCATTGGCAAATACGTGCGTGAAGTCGATAATCTCGCAGACTTAGGGGCCTTTTACTGGGAATTTTACCCAAAAGCCCAACACTTGATAGACAAAAAGTGGCTATCCAAAAATGAGACCGGCAATATGTTCAGTAAAGGATTCCCTAATCACGTTTGGGATGCCATTGCTCGACATCTTCAAATCAAATTACCAGATCACCACCCAGCAGACCCATACGAACTCCAAGATATTTATGCTGCTGCCCAGTTTGTTTTACAAGGAACAAATAAAAGTGAGAGCAATTTTAGCAGAATGCCAACAAATGAATTCCAAGAGGCAGCACCAGCTAGGCCGTCCAAGCTCATCTATTTGGCCCCAGTCGTACAGGCACTGCCCCTGGTTCGTGTCAAGGAGGAACCCATAGAACAGCAAGTCAAGATGGAACACATCAATCAGCTTATTAAACTAGGCAAAACCTTGTTACAGTTGAATTCAAATGATCGTTTTCAGCAGGCACCACCGTGTTTTCAGCCAGGGCTGCCATTACCGTCTCAGCAAAGCAGTTTCGCCAATGCAACCAGTCAGAACTGCAGCTTTTGTGGGGAAATAGGTCATTTTATGCGAGAATGTCCTAAAGTCAAAGACATGATTCGCGAAGGGAAATGCTGATGCAACATAGAAGGAAAGATAGTCCTCTCTACAGGCACATGGGTCCCCCGAGGAATTCCCGGCACTTGGCTTAAAGACCGCATCAAAGAATGGCATTGCCAGAATCCCGGACAGACTGGTGTTGTCAATCATTTAATGAATGCTATTATTGAACCAATACAATGGGCACCTAATGGTTCTATCGTCAACATGAATATCCAGATGCTCAAAGTGCCGGTTTCTGGCATTGATGTGTGCCAACATCTCAAAGCACTAATGGCCAAATCAGATGCTATCGGGAAGGAAATCGAAGGAATCAAACAGTTCATGAACATTAGAGAAGTTTCATCCCTTCCGCCTATTACCGAAACAGCTACTATGGACATTATGCTCTGAAAAGTCGTGGTTGAGGTACCTCGTATTCTCAAATGTGGGCCTCCTAAGAAGGCAATTCCTATCGCACAAGTGGAGAAAGCAGTTCCAGCACGGGCGAAAGTCACAGGCCGTCAGACTCGTACCAGTCAAAAAGCTGCAGAAGAAACCGAGCTTGAAAACAAATGTGAAGTATCAGCACTTAAGACTGCCGATCAGACAGATCAAGACCTTACCCCAGATTATGATGACATGCCTGCACTAGTTCCCGTCTCGGATAGTGATGACAACATAATTGTACCTGCGCAGACTAAGTTGGACGACATAGAAGCTGCTGCTATTATCGAATCGTATTCTCCCCAGCACTATGAGAAGGATAAAACAGTAATCCATGATAGCAGCAAGGAATTCCCAACCTATGCACCTACCGGCAATAACCGATTAAACCCGACAATCACCGGCAATACCCCAGTAAAAGAACGTGTAGCTCAACTAATTCCCGAAGACATTCATCCTTTCACCGCAGCCCAACCAGCTAATTATGCACCCCCTGCTGTAAGGAACGCGGGTGCTAAGCCTGATATCCACAAGCATGTTAAAGACAATGAACCAGCTTATAGAACTCGAGCCCCGATCGAAGGGATGCATGTTGCATGAGAAGTTTATGAGCGCACTTTGGACTCCACAATCACATTGTCGCATCAAGAACTATATTCATTATCACCATCAATCAGGGAAATGATTAAAGAGGATAACACAAAGCATAAAATCCCCAACACAGTGGAGCAATTTCAGAAGGAGCTAGCATTACCATTTACTCGACCCAAAACCGTAGAAATCATGGTAAAGGCCATGGATAATCAAGAAAATGGCAAAGCCACTACCTTGTTATACTCAATGCCGGATAGTTTTGTACAAACACTCAAACAAACCAGTAAAGAGAATTCTTGACAGGAACCCCCAGAAGGGTCGATGGTCATACCCGACCCCTATGAGGCTTGCATCAGGAAAGGAGAGAAAATTGGACCCTTGAAATGCACAGCAGACTCAATTTCGTTGCGCTCCATTGTTCCCATAGTAGATCATCAACTCAAGGTTGAATGCATCATTGATCCCAGATCTCAAGTAATTTCCATGTCCGAAGCCATGTGCCTACGTTTGGGGTTAATTTATGACCCTACTGTAATTTTGGAGATGCAGTCCGCCAACGGGACCACGAACCATTCCCTGGGATTAGCTCGCAATGTTGCGTTTTTGTTTGGAGACATTACCCTCTATCTTCAAGTTCATGTGATTCGGCAATCCACCTATGATATCTTGCTCGGCAGACCCTTCGACATGTTGATGCAGAGCATTGTTCGCAATTACGCTGATGAGAATCAAACCATTACTATCCATGATCCGAATACCGGCAAAACTGCTACAATCCCGACAATTCTGCAAGGCCGTCCCCAAATTCTCAACCATGTTCTGTTTTCCTGGGACAATTGACTAGAAGAACCTGAAGATGATATAGAGGAGATCGCCCTTGTCATTGAATTAGACATGAATCAACCTAAAATTATCACCTATGCCACCTCCCATTCCAAATTCGACCAAGAATGCGCCTCTGCGCAATATTTATCAGCCTGTGACCCCAATAAATTCCCGATTCAACCAACCATGTTTACACAAATGTTATGGTCGAATCAAGTTTCGGAAATTATTCCAGATACTACCTCATATGCCGAATTCCCTTTACCGAACTCAGCAGAAAGTTTGCTGCCAATATATGCTCTTCCTTCCAAATTCCAGAACACAATAAACGAACCCATAGTCACTACCAAAACAAGAGACTACATGTACAATCTATATGGATCTAATATAATTGGAGATCAATCCTACGAGCTATGGTTCTCTAAGACAGTTTTGGTATACGCCGGCAAGAAGTACAAACCAGTCGCGCTAAAAATGAAACCGGTTCTTGCAACCTTGCCCGATAAATTCCGGATAATCTGCCATATTAGAGGGGATCCATTGGCCAATATACCTATGTTATCCCCTACTCCACCATCCTTTATACCGATTGGCCGTTATACTCAAGAATGCAAGGAATATATAGACTCCATTCATAATGATGGTTTCCTCTGGCCTGAAGAAATGAAGCTTATGCATCATTTTATGATGGTACAAGAGAAGGCTTTCGCTTGGGAGGATTCAGAAAGAGGAAGTTTCCGAAGGGATTTCTTCCTGCCAATAGATATTCCCATCATCGAGCATACCCCTTGGGTACTCCAAAATATTCCCATCCTGCCCGGCATTTACACAGAAGTATGCTGCATGATTAAAACCAAAATTGACGCCAGCATGTATGAACCATCAAATTCATCATATTGTTCATGGTGGTTTACAGTTCTCAAGAAAGATGGCAAAAGTCTTCGGATAGTCCATAGTCTCAAGCCATTAAACGAAGTAACCATCGCTCACTCAGGATTACCCCCAGCAACAGACCCCTTAGCCAAACACTTTGCCGGTTGCACATGCGGAGCCACATTAGATCTATTTGTCAGTTACAATGAACGAGTATTGGCAGAATCTTCATGAGACCTCACCACATTCCAGACTCCCTATGGAGCTCTTTGACTTGTTACCCTACCTATGGGTTGGATGAATTCAGTCCCAATCTTCCATGACAATGTTACGTTTATTCTACAACCCGAAATTCCCAAATATACCATACCATATATCGATGATGTCCCTGTTAGAGGACCAGAAACCCAATATGAAAGCAAAGGAGGGTACAAGACCATCCCACTCAATACCAGCATTAGACAATTCGTCTGGGAGCATTTCCAGAACCTTAATAGGATCGTTCAATGCATGAGATATTGTGGGGGGACCTTCTCCAGTAAAAAGGCCTACCTTTGCTGCGCAGAAATAACCGTACTTGGGCATAGATGTACGTATGAAGGAAGACTACCCCTCGAAAGCATCGTAGTGGCAATCTTACGATGGGGACCTTGTATCGATGTTTCTGATGCTAGAGCATTCATTGGAACAGCCGGAGTACTTCGAATATTCATTGACGATTTCGCTACTCGTGCTTTACCGATCACCAAACTATTTAGAAAAGACGTGAAATTTAAATTCGAAACCAAGGAAATAGCCGCTCAAGAAGATCTCAAGGAGGCAGTTAAAGATAGCCCCACGCTGAGACCCCTTAACTACTCATCTAGTGGAGCGGTTATACTCACCATTGATACTGGCCCAGCAGCCGTCGGATATTACCTTGTGCAGTGTGATCCTGTCAATCCCAAAATCAGATATTTTGCCAGATTCGGTTCAATCACTCTCAATGACCGAGAGTGTGGGTATTCTCAAGCCAAAAGGGAAATATTCGGCCTGTATCGTGCACTAGGAGATTGCAAAATCTATCTTATCGGACTCCCCACCTTTGTAGTCGAAGTAGATGCTAGCGCAATTAAGGGAATGCTCAAGAATCCAGATATTGCCCTGTCAGCTGCTGTTAATAGATGGATTATCGGCATCCTTTCATTTCACTTCATGTTAGTTCATGTACCAGGCTCTAAACATGGTCCAGATGGACTCTCCCAATGCCCACCCCAACTAGGAGATCCTCCACCACCAGAGGATGGTATGGACGACTTCTTACACACTCATTACAGGCTTTTACATCTTATAAACTCGACCTCCCCAACAATTAATTACCCGGAAATTTTAGTTCTTCACCAAGAAATTGCAGAAGAAACCAAAGAGCTTATTTCCTATGACGTAGTTCCCAGGAACTCGAAGCAAAAATGACTGGATGAAAGATTAACATACCTATTGCCATGGCATCTCCATCTTAAATGACCCGCTGGTTTTGATGACGGACAATACTGCAAATTTATGAAATACGCAGTTCATTTCTTTGAAAAGAATGGAAAATTATGGCGCAAAAATATCGACGGAAAACACCAGCTTGTACTGTTCCCAAGCTGCAGAATTAAAGTAATCATGTCTTGTCACAATGACATTGCCCACAAGGGTTTCTACGCCATGCATATGCTGGTCTGGGAAAGATATTGGTGGCCGGAAATGAAAAATGACATTGCTTGGTTTGTTAGGTCTTGTCATTTGTGTCAGGTCCAGCAAGTCAGACAAATACATATTCCACCGACTGTTGCCCTTCCTGCCCCTCTGTTCTCCAAGATGTATATGGACACAATGATGATGCCGATCTCGGGGCAATACCGATATATCGTTCAAGGCAGATACTCCCTCAGTCATTACCCCAAATTCCGTTGTTTATGAAAGGAAACCGCTTGGACCTTAGGAGATTGGATTTTTGAAGACATACTATGCCACTGGGGAACCCTAGTCAAAATAGTTACTGACAATGGGGCCGCATTTGTTGCCGCAGTTAATTATTTAGGCAAGAAATATCACATCCATCATATTCGGATTTCCGGTTACAATTCCCGAGCCAATGGAATCGCCGAAAGACCACATTTTGATGTTTGTCAAGGATTGTTCAAAGCATCTGATGGAGATCAAAAACGATGGAGTCAGAACACCTACTCGGTATTTTGGGCCGACTGAATAACCATCCAGAAATGCATGGGATGTTCTCCATACTTCACTACAACAGGAACAGAACCCCTTCTTCCAATGGATATAATCAAATCAACTTGGCTAATGCCCCCACTGGAAAATATTATCAGTACTACATCTCTAATTGCCCGACGTGCTATTAGCTTGCAAAAACAAGCCTCAGACTTAGAACATTTAAAGTCAAAAGTTTATGATGCCAGGCACAATGCGGCTATTAAATTTGAACAAGATAACGAATTCACCATCAGAGACTTCAATTTTCAAAAAGGAGACTTAGTCTTGATGTGCAACACGCAGATAGAGAAAGCCCTCAACCGTAAAATGCATGCCAGGTATTTGGGACTGCTAGTGGTTTTGGGAAGAAATCGAGGAGGTGCGTATCTCCTTTGCGAACTGGACGGCTCGACCTTCGCCAGACCAGTGGCTGCATTTAGGCTATTACCGTACTTCACCCGCAAGAGGATTGAGTTACTGGATATACAAGCAATCATTGATGTACCCCCTGAGCGGATCAATGACCTCTTTGAGTCCAATGATGATGGAATATTCACAGAATTGCTGGACAAAGAAGAAGCTCATAATGAGGCAGAACTTGCCTAAATCCAAGCAGAAACTTTGGCACAAACCAAAAACTTTCAATAAAAATAATAAACCCCATTTTGGGGCCCTTACACACTCATTTCGCAATAATTTCTATCTAACCGGCTATCTCCAGCCAGTGCCAACACTCTTTAAAAACATATACCCCCCCTTTTTGCAAAAACGACCTGTACAATTGAATAAAATTGAAGACAGGCCACCGCTAGTAGCGACCGTTACAACGACCAGACCTGGCCTTCTTCTGCCAGACGGGACCATAATTGCCGGCAATACCATCTTGGTATTGGGTAGGATTGGAATCCTTGTCACCCCAGCTACCTTTGTTAGCCTGACAATTGACACAATTACAGCCCCAT
Source organism: Armillaria novae-zelandiae (assembly GCA_030435655.1). Taxonomy (NCBI): domain Eukaryota; kingdom Fungi; phylum Basidiomycota; class Agaricomycetes; order Agaricales; family Physalacriaceae; genus Armillaria; species Armillaria novae-zelandiae. The sequence goes on from JAUEPR010000124.1 coordinate 21,307, forward strand.
CCGCCGCAGGCACAATAACCAATGTCACAGTCGATATGGTCGCAACCCCACCCAAGGCACCACTTTAAAGCAGGAGCTGCCGGAGCCTTACCTTTACCCTTAGGACCACGGTTCTTTCAGCGAACCTGACGCTCCTTCCTAACCCGCCACCAAGGAACATGATGCGAAGAAGACGAGGTAGGCTGAGAAGCCAAAGCCATCTTGACAGCGGTATTAGCCTCAGCATCTTCTTCTTCACACAGATTTTCGAGTTTGGCCATAACGAAATGAGCCTGCTGGACAACAACATGGTGAACCTTGAGCAGCAAATAGAGCTCACAGGTATTAGCCTGGAGATGGTTATAATAGGAATCCTGGACTTTCACCAATGCGGCAATAGATTTGACACCGTGAAATGGGAACTGCTGTGCATTGGCACCAACATAGGCTTTAACATTATTGATGATCCCTTTGGTATGCTGATCCTGAGGAAAACCTTCGGGAGTTTCTGTAGAAGAAACCGGCATTAGTAAAGAATATTTGAAGATATCACACATGACCACTCACTAATGCCGAAAGGATCAAAGTCGATCATATCCTCGATCAGACTAAGCACATGTTCATCCTCCTCGGGATGAAGATCATCAAAAGGCATCAAAAGGATCTGACAATCGGGGATGCCACCTGCACAGTTTCGAAGAATACCCTTATGACATGCTATGCACTTGGTAGCAAGGCCAGCAAAAATGCATTTGGTACCCATCTTAACACAAGGAGTACAAGCATGGATAGCCTATAACTGAAAACCAGATTCAATAAATGGCCAAATATTCCAAAACAAGCAGACAAACCTTTGCCAACCTGGCAGGACACTCATGGATAGGATGACTTGGAGTACCCGAACAGATGGCACAAAAGTCTTCACCATAGCGTAGGCCTGACTTATTAAAAGACCGACAATACATATTGGTAATCTTGTCGCCAATTTCAATAGCATCTTGAAGGGTACCTTGCTTTTCAGCAAAAAGCTCAATAAATGGAGCAGGATCCAGAGAGGGAGCCTAAAAATGTTACCGGATCAGTTAGCAAAAACAATGGTTACTATTATAGAAAAAGCACTTACAATCCAATTAACGGACAAAGCAGACAAAGCAGACCTGGGACTCGGAGAGGCAGATCGATCTTGATTGACGAATGCATCATCCTGCAAAGTAACCATGGTAGAGCTGTCACCAGGAGATTTAGGCGAACCAGGAACGGACTGGGAGGCCCCCAATACAGGACTAAAAGGAGCAGATGACATTTGAATGTCATCATCAATATGATACCTAATAACTGGGAGGACCTCAAGACCATCAGTGATCTGATCACCAGACAGAGAATACGGCCCACTAGCGGCAAGACGACTTGACATGAAAAACAGAGGCCCATTGCTCAGTAAAACCCCATTGAACAATCTGCCCAGCCAAGAAGGATTCAAAATCCTTAAAAAAATTGACACAAGCAGAAGAAGGGTAGTACACTAAGAAGGCGCACTAAAAAAAAAAAAGAAATGAGCGTCAGCAACGATAATCCGGTTCGAAAAACGAATATTCGAACCTTCACCAAAGCTGCTTCATCAAAGAACGCAACAAGGACAGGAAACCTTGAAGACTCAACAGGGGGAGACTTCATAAGCTCATCCGCATGGTCAACCAGAGACTTGAGAGTAGGAACAGAGTTGCTGTGGTTGACAGACATAATGAGTTAGAATGGCGATGATTCTGAGGAATAAACGAAAAGAAACCGGTTCTCTTATACAAAACTGAGAGACCTCCTCACGTCAGACCATTGACGATACATGATCTATTTTGATTCAGGACGTACGCCCCACCGAACAAAACACACACATGTGCCACTATTCAAAATTCAGCGGCTTTTTGTTGGAAATTCGAACTCAAACCCAGATAAAACTTTTTAAAAAGACTTTGTCAACAAAAGATTTAAAAAGTTCAGGGGGGAGAGACATGGGATCCATGTGGTTTGCAGACAGAATTCAAAATCAAAATCCAATACACCATTTTCATGCAAGAATTAACGAAATCATGAAAGAAACAACCTCATAACTCACAAAATACTCTGCAACAAATGCTCGTCGTCGAGATATAAATATACGTCACACCAGCATCTTTGCTGTATTCAAAGGAGTTATCATAAAATTTATAATTTCAGTAACGACACCCCACAACAAGAAGCACGACAATAAATGAAACCAAACACCAATGGTGCTAGAACCATGGTTGACCACACTCATTACATTTTCCAATTTAACGGCGGTATGGACTTAGGAAAATATTTCAAGATTTAGCCACGGGAGAAGCCGAACCATCACGTGATCCAGGACACAGAAGATTCTCCAAGTACCAAAAACACCAAAATTTGCTCAAAAATCGCAATAAAAATCACACATCCATGCAAGCAAAGAGCAAAAGGTTTAGATTTAGGCCCCATCTTTGGGGGGATTGCTATAACTACGACAAACCAACATAAAAGAAAATTCAAAATGTGCAAATATCCAAAAAAGCCACAAATTACTAAGACTGTGACAGGCGAGGTTGAGATGGCCCTGCCTCACCCTCCAATACATCACCAACACCGTCCAAGGTCTCATCAACGAGATCTGAAGAAACAAGGCTAGCCCAAAGACGAGCGATCTCTTGCAAGACATGGTCAGCATTGTCCAAAACATTGAGACCCGCCAAGAATTGCTGGGTCTTGGAAGCAATAGAGGAGACACATGTCTCGATGACTTGAAGAGCATTGTTCAAGGATTGACTATCGTCTAAAAACTAGAAGTGAACAACAAAAGGGACAATAAGGAAATGAAAAGACTTACGATGAGATTTAGAAGGAAGATGGTCAATTGGGTTAAGGACCATTGTGCTGTCAATAGTACAGGTGGCTTTGGAGTAATGGCAGTGGACGCAAATAGACATATGGGTCAAGAATTTGCGACAATGGGTATTACAACTCTTGCATTGATTGCAGGGTTGAGAATACTGTTAAGAAAATAAGAAGAGAAGTAATGAGAGGAAATAACCAAGACATACCCTTTCCCCTACAAATGCGGCAACATCCTTTCTCCATAAATGACTATTGACTTGAACAAAGTTGCCATAATCTGACTTGACTTGAAGAACACCGACGGAATCCACACCCCCAGGAATCGCCATGAAAGTAGAGCCAACCTCTTCACCAAGGCCACCACCACCAACCCCGATTGAAACGACCGGAGGCTTTGTAGGACCAGGTCCTCATTTTCAGATGGCGGGTGTAGCTTTAATCGGACCCCTAGTTGTCCTAAACTTTTTTTTGGCAGGCTCAGTAGAAACCTCAGTGGTGGGATCCTCAGGACGAGAACACTTGAAACAACCAGTACTACCCTCATGGTCTGGCTCTCAGGAAATAGAAGGGGCACAAACGACCTTGGTATGAGCCAACTTCAGCAGTTTGGCCTGGTAAGGGTGCTTTCTTGGCAGCTTGGGGTTTTCAGGAGCAAGTTTTGCCGGAGGAGAATGGCGAATGTCCTCAAGAGACTCCTCCATTCAAGAAGGTCTTGTAGCAATTGCCGTGGGAGTTGTAAAATCGATCTCCTCAATTGAATTACTGAACTTTCTATGATGAGCAGTACTGTAGTGACGAGGAGGAGGACTGGGAACCTCCACAGAGACCAGTTGTGTAGTGATCGGATCCCGACTTGTAGTCATGACAGTTGAAGGAGAAAGGGGCCGATCGTTGTCAGAAACTTGCATCAAGTTGTCCACTGGAGAAGGTGGCAAAAGGTTGTCATCAAAACAAACTAAGTCGTCTGTAAACAAGGCAGAGATACCAGTCGCAACTTGAAGACCTGTATCGGTGACTCCCTCGGCTCCTTCAGCAGACAGGGAAGTCGTCGGGCCTTGGTCAAAAATGGACGGATGCAGAAGGACAGAGTCTTCATCTTGTTGCGTTGGGTCGGGCCCAGGAAGAACTTGAGGACGAGAAGCTGCTAGAAAAGGGGTTACAAAATTCCTGGACATTCAAATAAAATGGGGATGTACCGTTAACTCGTTGAAGACCATAAACCCTTCTCGGTTTCTTGGGTGATCGTTTTGCCAAAATTGGAGGACCAATCTTGACTGGAGAACTAGAGTGCCTATGCAAAGGAGATTCGGGATCAGGTACAAAAAGAAGACCATTGGCGGAAAATCTACAATAAAAAACTGAATAAGCAGACCAAGAAATAAAAAGAACAAGAGCTTACCTTACCCGGTAATGGATAAAGACCTATTAGAAGGACCAACATTGGAAGTTGATGGCATACTAATAGAAGTCATGCGAGTCCTCATTGCAGTGACTAACTTCTTTCTCGGAGTCCCTAAACCCAGCGACTCGACCACGGAAGGGCCTGAGACTGGCAGAATAGCTAAAGAAAGAAGAATAAAGTAACCGAAGGTATAGAGACGGAGGAAAAACAAACCTGTAGATGACGATGGCCCCATATCAACCGAAGTAGGCAAGGTAGCCAACAATTGACCCATCAACAATGACTGAACAGATGAAGAAGCTGAAGGAAGAGGGAGAACTACACTGGTTCCCACCGTTGGAACAGTAGGTGACAAGCGGATAGGCGTTAAAAGAGGTAGGGCGTTGACCTCGCCCGCCATTGGAACAGTGGGAAGAGGAGGGGTATTACCCTGTGACAAAGGAGGAGAAGCCGAATCCAAATCAGGATCATTAGGTATGGGCCGGACTTCAACCCCATACGCATGCTAGACATCGTAAACAAAGGCAAGAGGCAATAAAATTACAAACACGCACTCCACATAGACCAAGGATGTTGAACTCATACTTTGCAACTTTCATGAAATCTTGGTGAATGGTCGCAATGACCCTCACAAGCAGATACTCCAGGTCATTCCAGACTGCATGAGAGATCCCTGACTGTTTCTGGTTGTCGACACAAGTCTCCCAGCAATGATGAGCTTCCTTGAGCCATTCATCAATCTCCTGGACATGTTGCTGATGAGGGGGGCTCGGACTAACTCATCCAAACGTAAGGCAGCGTTATGGTAACGCAATTCGGAGTCGGCTTGAAGAGCAGTAAGATCTTGTCGGATCCTAGGGTCGGCCATGGTTCATAATCGTCGAGAAAGAGCAGCAGCAGACAACTTGGCCAGCATTGGAACACCGACAAGTATAGCAAGAAGTTGGTTAAACAAGGAAGCACATTACCAATGGGTAATGCCTTCTGCAAGATGATAGTAGTAAAGAGAAAGGAGGGACTTAGAAAAATTTCTCCAAGTCCAACCAGTCACGCATCGTGAAGCATGGTTGTGCCTTGCAGGATTGGAGATGAAATTATAGGTGCCGACATTGATATTAAACTAACATTCCAGTGCATACTTAACAGCAACTAAAAATAAGTAACTGACGTGTCTTCGGAAAATCGCAACCTCGATTTAGTAACAGCACTGCCACCCCATGGCAACCACACCCCAAACCCTAGGCTTCGCATGGGAACTCAAACATAAAGACTCCGGAATTATGTTCCAGGGTAACATAATAAAAGTTTAGGGGGGATGATGAGCCTCCAGGCTCTGTATGCCCAGAAATTTCACGATTCTATCATAATAACTGGTAGCGCTCCCGAGCAGTGATGAACCTAGACTTCCATGGCAATGGCAAACCAAAACTCAAAGAGTAATGATTAATGATGGTGTAGACCGGAGATAAAGGTACTGTGTTGTGTGAGTTGTTCAGGGCACCTCCATGCGACCTAATCACTTCCTCTAGACCCGAGTTTATACTGCGACTTTTCAGTCAAGCAAGTAGCACTCAAGCGATTGAGTACTAAAAGGTGTTGGCTGTAGGCTGGTGATAATCTCAATGACAAGATTGAACGGAATTGGGTATGATGTGAATACCACAAATCCAGTATAAAGAGGAGAAACGACTAGACGAGAGCTCTAGATGTACGTCCTATGAAAATAACGGTGAAAATGGAGCTATGTGTGCGGCAGTTAGTTTATAACCAGTGGAGTGTCGATGTACTGGGTGGCAATCCTAATAATGCCGGTTAATGTGGGCAAAAGTGTGAAAATACATTTATATCCGGCGGGGCACTGAGATAACAAGTGTTGCTGAAATATACTGAAGTCGATGTCGAAAGCTGAGTCTACTTCGGAGACTTTCCTATCCTATGTCAATGTCAAACCTGTGAGTCCTCTCGAGGGACTATCCTATCCTATCCTATCCTATAATGGTCCTAAACGGTGTTGAGTCCAAAGCAATCCTATGTTGACGATGTTGATTCCTATAAGTCTGCCAGAGACTACCCAAGGGGGCTGCAATAAACAATGTTGAAAATAAAGCCAAATAAAACTCCTATGGTACGAAGGTGAAGACGATCCAATCCCATAAAACAAAAGAGGTGGTGTATGACGTGAACACCGGTGTTACGTGCTAGATGTGAATATCAACCACGAATGACGGGGTGCAAGCTAACGTGCAATGTACGACTCTGGAGATAATTCCTAAAACTGGTCGATCACGGTTTAGAACATTTCTCAGGGAGAGTGCGAAGGAGTACAAAGCTCAGACAGTGTAAAACCAGTCTCTGGCTTATAGCGAGCGTATGGAGTGCAAACAATTGCTATTGTTCGTATACTGTGCTATGCGTGGGGTATGGTTTGTTTAAAACTGGTGTTAACGGTCATAGCAGGTGTGTAGAGACGAGATTATATCTGGTGACAAGCATATAGCGAGGCTAATGGCAGAGTAATGGGTGGTAGTTTATTAACTTCTGTACTACAATTTTCTATCCCCTCTTATACTACCGGAGATAATTATTAATAGCGGTACTTAGTAAAGCTACAAGGCTGCAGCGTTGTAAAGATCCTAGCATCCATATGTATCTCCGTAGTCACTTGTAACAGCCAATCCTCTGCGTTACTGAAGAAAGGTAAATTCTTTAGGTCATGAGTCTTCTCCAGTGTGGTTATGGAGGTGCTGTTTAGCTGCAGACTGTGAGGGTATGGTGGATAACCTGAGGTGTATGAAAGGAGTATCGAGCGCTAGTGGCCTTGGCACTGTGTTATTGGTAAAACCGGGTGTCTAGCTGACCAAAACCTGGTGATTATTGAAGCAGAATAATGGTCAATGGGTCTGACCTCATATAATTAAAGGATCAATGCCGGGGTTTTACGCCATGATGCGCTCTGATGCATCATATGATTTATCTCCGGTGGTCGACTAATTGGTCGATATTGGTGCCTAGCCATGATGGCATTCGATTTGAGCCGTGAAACAAGTTGGGATGGATATTCTCCATTATATCTGGTTGTTGAAGTGTCAAGAAGGTCCTATAGTAGCGTGTGCACACTGGAGATAATATTATATCCGGTGCTAAGTCAGTTGTCACTTAGAAATGACAAAGTTTGCGAATTCTGAGTGTACAGAGCCCTGAGGCTCATCATCCCCCCTAAACTTTTATTATGTTACTCTGGAACATAAATCCGGAGGTTTTATAACCGAATTCCCATGAGAAGCTAGGGTTTTGGGCACAGTTGCCATGTAATGACATTGGTGGCGATATTCAATTTCCATTTTGGGAATCCATATTGCTCAGGACGCGTCGGTGACCTATTTTCTGATCACCGGTAATGGCGGTTCCACTTCTCAGAACATTCTGGTATGTGTCTTGTTAGTTTTTCATCTTCTTTTATAAAATTTCATGGCACTTTTAGCCTTTTACGCACGTGGGTGAGGGAACTCAGTGAAAATTTCACTAAGTGCCCTTGCCTTTATAATCATCAAGTGCTGCTTTCAGCGTTGGTCATCTCTTTCACTTTCTTCTCCCCTCTACTGCTTGCTTTTCTCCTTCGTCCTCGCTCTTAGTCGGTGTTCCAATGCTGGCTAAAATCAAACCATATCACATCCTCGAACACCTCCAAATGGCATGCTCCAAGCAATCTGCCCACCTTCCGCAGTCCAACAAAGCTACTTCCCCAGCCGATGTCCCTGGCTCTATTGAGCCCAAGGAGCCCACTGCGTTTCAAAAGTCGCTGGCATGCAGCAAGTACTATGCCGGCCTTGAGTCGCTGTCGCATCTTCAAAACACGCCGCCCCAACTATCCTGGACATCAGCCCGTGTCGACAAATGGGTGCGCGACGCTAAGGGTTTCTGGGAGCATTGCAAGGCTCAAACGGATACAGCCAGGATTTTGCCTAAGGATTTTCGAGGGGTCGAGTATGAATTTTTACAATTGTTACTGGAGTTCCTGGATGAGAGGGTCTCCTCTGCTTGTGTAGAATATAACGAGTTGATAAGTCAGGCAGTGCATTGATGAGCCTCAGGGCTCTGTACACTCAGAATTCGCAAACTTTGTCATTTCTAAGTGACAACTGACTTAGCACCGGATATAATATTATCTCCAGTGTGCACACGCTACTATAGGACCTTCTTGACACTTCAACAACCGGATATAATGGAGAATATCCATCCCAACTTGTTTCATGGCTCAAATTGTACGCCATCACGGCTAGGCACCAATATCAACCAATTAGGTGACCACTGGAGATAAATCATACGATGCATCAGAGCGCATCACAGAGTAAAACCCCGGCATTGATCCTTTAATTATATGAGGTCATACTCGTCGACCATTATTCTGCTTCAATAATCACCAGGTTTTGGTCAGCTAGACACCCGGTTTTACCAATAACACTGTGCCAAGGTCGCTAGCACACGATACTCCTTTCATACACCTCAGGTTATCAACCGTACCCTCCCAGTCTGCAGTTAAACAGCACCTCAAAAACCATGCTGGAGAAGACCCATGATCTAGGAAATTTACCTTCCTTTGGTAATGCAGAGGATTGGCTGTTACAAGCGACTATGGAGATACATATGGACGCTAGGATCTTTACAAAGCCGCAGCCTTGTAGCTTTACTAAAAACCGCTATTAATAATTATCTCCGGTAGTATAAAAGTGGGTAGAAAATTGTAGTACAGTAGTTAATCAACTACCACCCGTTACTCTGCCATTAGCCTCGCCATACACTTGTCACCAGATATAATCTCGTCTCTACACACTTGCTACAGTCATTAGCACCAGTTTTAAACAAACCATACCCCACGCATAGCACAGTATACGAACAATAGCAATTGTTTACACCCCATATGCTCGCTATAAGCCAGAGACCGGTTTTACACCATCTGAGCTTCGTACTCCTTCGCGCTCTCCTTGAGAAACACTCTAAACCGTGATCAACCAGTTTTAGGAATTATCTCCGGCGTCACACATCGCACGTTAGCTTGCACTCCGTCATTAGCGGTTGATACTCGCGTCTAGCACGTAACACCGGTGTTCGCGTCGTACACTGCCTCTTTTGTTTTATAGGATTGGATCGTCTTCATCTTCGTACCATAGGAGTTTTATTTGGCTTTATTTTCAACATCGTTTATCGCAGCCCACTTGGGTAGTCTCTGGCAGACTTATAGGAATCAACATCATCAACATAGGATCGTTTTGGATTCAACACCGTTTAAGACCATTATAGGATAGGATAGGATAGTCCCTTGAGAGGACTCATAGGTTTGACATTGACATAGGATAGGAAAGTCTACGAATAGACTCAGCTTTCGACATCGACTTCAGTATATTTCATCTCATATAGGAACAACACTCGTTATCTCTGTGCCCCACCAGATATAAACGTATTTTCACACTTTTTACCACACAAACCGGCATTATTAGGATCACCACCCAGTACATCGACACTCCACTGGCTATAAACCAACTGCCACACACATAGCTTCATTTTCACCATTATTTTCATAGGACCTACGTCTAGAGACCTCGTCTAGTCGTTTCTCCTCATTACACCGGATTTGCGGTATTCACATGATACCCAAAACCATTCAATCTCGTCATTGAGATTATCACTGGCCTACAGCCAACACCTTTTAGTACTCAATCGCTTGAGTGCTACTTGCTTGACTGAAAAGTCGCAGTATAAACTTGCATCTAGAGGAAGTGATTAGGTCGCATGGAGGTGCCCCGAACAACTCGCACAACACAGTACGTTTATCTCTGGTCTACACCGTCATTAATCATTACTCTTTGAGTTTTGGTTTGCCATTGCCATGGAAGTTTAGGTTCATCAGCGTACACTTTCTATTCTTTCTTTTCTTTGACTGAGGCATTGTTATCCAGCACCAATATTCTCTCAAAGTCTTCCCTCTGCCATTACTGGCGGACCTGGTGCCGTTGCCTCCTTCTCGCTCAGTGTCGGCAGTTCCATTGGCGCCCCCTTCAATACCTGGGGTGTCTTCTATTTCACAAGTTGTCATGCCTACAAGGGCACCCACTAATACTTCTGCCATGGGGCCCCAGCGCCCAAAACTCACTCTTCTTGGCCCTCGTCTTCCGGTCGCGACACTGGAGCCATCTTTCAGCCTCGATCCAACTTTGCCGCTGCATCCTGCGGCTTTACTTACTGGAGCGATGATGGCTCCTAATCCATTTCTTAGTGCATGTTTTTCTGCCAGCTTTCTGGCTACTGGTTTAACTTGAAAGATTTTGTTAGGCACTCGACGTTCTCAAAATGTTACTCCCGCCAATCCACCTCCTCTTCCATCTTGCTCTACTTCGCCAATTCACGCAAATACTCCGCCGGCATTGTCTTTACCCGATCCGGTTCCATCCTTCGAAGGTATCATCGTATATCTGTTTCATAAAGGCATGCCCTTATTTTTCCTGGGCACAGATGATGAGGATGAGTCTTTGACTCAAGGGGCAAATGATAAGGGGAAGGGAAGGGCCCTAGTGCCAGGGACTGACAAGGACGAAGGTGATTTCTCAGGCTTTGTCAAGCCTCTGGACGCCATGGTTGTCGACGACAATGAGGATGGCAGTCCTCCTCCTACCCTTATAGCACGGTGCTATCGTTCTCCAATTTTTCTGGGTGCTAAGTGTGTTTTTGTTTGTTTGTTTTCATTGTCTTACCCAGTTTTATTCTTTTTTAAAAATTTATATAGTCCATTAACTGTGTCTGAGGTGAGTACTCGGTGCAGTATTCATCTCACTGACCCTAATAGTTCTCTTTTTAAGTTGTTGGGGGCTCCTAGTGCTATCAAGCCCAAGAAAACCTACAAAGTGAAGGCCAAGTTTAACAACCCTCCTCCTGCACCAAATGATTCTGCCGTTGAAGTGACTGTTACCGCTAAATGGTCCTCCAAGAAAGTTTCGAAGGCGCTAAAGGAAAAACAGGCCATTGAGGTTCCTCCGGGTGAAGGTTCATTCCTTTCTTATTTGATTTGACTGTTATTTATTTTAATTATCTCTTTTTAGTCGTCGCCACCAAGGTCAACCCCCCCCGAGGTCCTTCACAAATCAGACCGCCTCTCGCAACACTGGGGGTACAGGGCGGAGGTTTTGGTGAAGAGGTCCCTGCCGGTTATATGGCCATCATCAATGGATTGAAGACTATTGGGGTCCTCGTTGTTTCATGGGACTTTGGGGATTTTGTGGAGGTAGATAAAGTGTTGTGGAATAAGAAAGTGGCTCCTTTCATTGGTGAACAAGTGAGTTTCTTCTAGTTCTTTTATTCATTCTTTTTCATTGTTTTGTTAGTACATGCAGCCTTGCAACCAGTGTTCTCGCAAGAAGACACAGTGCTGAAAGTTCTTAACGAACTTGGTACTGTGTGTTTGTTGTCATTATGTGAAGTTGCCTTGTCATGTGGACAAGGTGCCGGCTTTGAATCCCCTTCGTCATTATCGACCCAAGGAATACAGTGAGTCTTTCTGTTTTACTTGTTTCTTTTCTAATCTTTTTTGGGGTTTCTTCAGCGTCTCTTAATGCTTTTGAAGGTGCCATCGACACCCTTGCTCAGCATGCTACTGCTTTGGAAGACCTCATCCTCAATTATCTGGCCGGTCTTGATGCTATGTCCCAACTCCAAGGCCTTTGTACTCAAATTGGCCACCTTCGCAAATGCTTGGGTTCTGATTCCAGGGTTGGGGAGATTGCTGAGGATGACGACAAGGGTTATGCTGTGGACGAGGTTGCTGAGGGTGACACTGGTCCTTCTAAAAAGTGCAAGCAATCTTGCAAGTAGCAACTTGGTCGGTGCCTAGGGCTTCCTTTTTGAATATTTTTACATGTATTGTTGTCATCGCCTTCAGGCCATGTTTTCTATTTGCTTGTATTGCAGCCCCAAAGTTGGGTAATAAATTGCTTAAACTTGTTTCAATGAGAGTGTGATTTTTAGTGAGAATTTGTCGGTGAATTTTGCGAGTTTTGGACTTAGAGAAATTTCAGTGGCTGACATCATGTGGTCTTTTGGTGTTTCCTGTGGCTGAGTCTTGAAATATTTCCCCAAGTCCGATCCATCGAAAATTTGGAAATGTAATGAGTGTGCTTGACCATGGCTTTGGTGCCATTGGTGGTTGGATTTGTTTATCTCCGTGCTTCTAGTCGTAAGATATTGTTACTGCAATGTGGGTTTTCTGATATCTCCTTTGAAAATCTTGAAAATGCCGGTGGAATGCGAGGTTTATTTTTATCTCCATGCAATTTCTGATGGAGTATTTTGTGAATTGTGGGTTTGTTTCTTTCATGATTTCATTAGATTTTGTGTGAAAATGGTGTGCTGAATATTGTTCTTGATTTCTGCCTGAAAACAACATGGCATCCATGTCTCCTCCCCCTAAACTTTTTAAATCTTTGGTGTCATCGACTTAAAAGATTTATCCGGGTGCGAATGCATGAATTTCAAAGTTGTGGCCACTGAGTTTTGAAAAGCAAAACATGTGTTGGGTTCTGTTCGGCGAGGCGAATGTTCCAGCCAAAATAGAATATATCTTGTAAATGCTCTGACGTGAGGAGGCCTCTGGTTTTTGTATAAGAGGACTGGTTTTAATCGTCTTTCCTCAGAATCCTCCACATTCTACACTGTTATGTCTTCTACCACCAACTCCATTCCAACTCTCAACTCTCTCGTCGCTCGGGTGGATGTACTCATAAAGTCTCCCCCTGCTGCTGACACTGACTTTCTTGCTATCACTGCGTTCTTCAATGAGGCGGCGACTATCAAGGTACAGAGATAATTGTAAAACCGGGATTTTTGGTCGCTGATATTCATGTGTAGTGCTCTTTATTGGTGTACTATTTGTTGTCCAGTTGTGTTAATTTTTATCATGACTTTGAACAGTTTATCTCTGGGCTCGTCATCCAGTTCCATTTTACTGATCAATGGCTCTCCGTTTTTCGTGTTGAGACTACTCGTCTCCAGGCTGCCACTAGTGGTAACTACCACTTGACCGGTGACCAAATTCTTGGTGGGTTGGAGGTTCTTCCTCCCATTAGGTACAGGATTGATGAGGACATTCTCATGTCTTCCACCCCATTTTCTCCAGTTTTGAGCACCACGAAGTCTATTCTGGGCTCGCCCAAATCCACTAGTGGCAGCTCTACTGCTGTCACTCTCAAGGACACTTCTATCACTCCAGATAGATCTGGTTCTTCCAGTCCTACCAGTGGGTCTGCATCTCCGGTCTCTTCTGCTGATTGGATGGTACGTGTTTTGATATCAATTCATGATCCCAGATATATTTAGCTGATCAAAAATTTTTATAGCTTCCTTCTTCGACGGATCCAGCTCTGTTCATCGAGCTTTTTGCTGAGATGGAGGGTACTCTTCAGGATGTGGTCGAGATTGGTGACAAGATCACCGATATGTATCACTGTACTTTCAACAAGTCCGCTCTTTGTTATGGCGAGACCTTCTGTGCCATCTGCTCTGGTACTCCGAGCCATCCAGCTCATGAATGTCCTGCTCGTTCCACTAAGGTTCGTTATATTCTTTTAAAACCGGTCCCGTGTTGACTTTGTTGCTCCGGTTATAATTTAGGTGATTCGTCCTTGCTCTATGTGTGTTCAAGAAGGCACCGAGTGCATTTTTGCCAGGCTTTCTACCAAGTGCATTGCTTGCCACAAGGGACTTCTCCGGTCCTGCATAGGTGGTGTACCTGACCGGCAGATCCTGATTATGCCGTTCAACGATCTCCATCCCGAAGATGATGAACATGTGCTCAATCTGGTCAAAGATATGATCCACTTAGATCCTTTTGGTGTTAGTGAGTACCTTTCGTTTTGATCACTTTTCGACGTCGTAATTAAATCCGGTTGTTTTCTCTCTTCAGGAACTCCAGTGGGATTTCCAGAGGACCATCATACTGAGGGCATTATCAACAATGCTAAGGCCTACGTCGGAGTTAATTCTCAACAACTCCCTTTTCATGGCGTCGAGTCTATCTCCGCTTTGGTGAAGGCTAAGGATGCCTACCACCAGCACCTCAAGGCCAATACTCATGAGCTCTATTTGTTTCTCAAAATTTGCCACATCGTCGTTCAGCAGCTCCGGTTTGTTACCGCCAAACTTGATGATCTCTGTGAACAGGAGTCTGCCGAGGTTAATACCGCAACGAAGATGACTTCATCTTCTAAACTGGCCGGTTCCAACAGATTTCCTTGGTGGCTTATGAAGAAGGATTGCCAGGGCTGTCGAAAGAACCATGGTGGTAACAAGGGTAAAGGCAAAGGTAGAGGCAAAGGCAAAGGTAATAACGAGTCTCAAGTCCTTCCTAAACGCTGCACTGGTTGGGGATGCGATCATGCTGACTGCGATACCGCTATTTGCGACTGCAGTGGGTGGGGTTGCAACACGGTCAATTGCCAGGCCAACCGAGGTAGCTGGAGCAACAGTAACAGTTCCACTCAATACCGTGACAGCATCCCTCTCAACTCCAGTACTGTTTGGGGAGACAAGGCATACTCTGGTCGCCGTACTCGTCACTATGGTTGCAAGTAGTTGTTTTATGCCGGTAGTTGTTGTTTTTCATTAGTCGTCCATTTTCGCATTTGTGGGGGTATATGTTTGAACAAGTGTGTAAGACCGAATTGGAGATAATGGTCATTAGATAGATGTATTGCGAAACGAGTGTCGGGGCCCCAAAATGGGGTCCAATATATAAAGTTGTTGTTGCCAAAGAATCCGCCCAGTATTAAGCAAGTTCTGCTTCATTGTGAGCTTCCTCTAAATCTGGTAACTCATTGAAGGAACCATCGTCTTCCCATTCAAAGAGATCATTAATCTGTTTTGGAGGGACATCAATGATTGCATTTATATCTGGTATGTCAATCTTTCTCTGGGCAAAGTATGGCAATAATCTGAACGCGGCCACTGGTCGTGCGAAGGTTGCACCATCTAGCTCACAAAGGAGGTATGCGCCTCCTTTATTTCTCCCTAATACGACTAAAGGTCCCAAATAGCTGGCATGCATTTTGCGATTTAAAGCTTTCTCTATCTGCATGTTGCGCATCAAGACTAAATCTCCTTGCTGAAAGTTGAAATCTCGAATGGTAAATTCATGATCTTTCTCGAACTTGACCGCGGCATTATGCCTAGCTTCATAGACTTTGGACTTTAAACGGTCTAGGTCTGTCACCCGTTTTTGTAGACTGATAGCATGCCTGGCAATTAAAGACGTGGTACTGATGATGTTATCTGGGGGCAGTGTTAACCAGGTGGATTCAATTATATCCATTGGGAGTAAGGGTTCTGTACCTGTTGCTGTGAAGTATGGGGAACATCCCATGTGTTTCCGAATTGTTATTCAGTCTGCCCAAAATACAGAATAGGCATTCTGACACCATTTACTCTGATCTCCGTCCGACACTTTGAACAGGCCTTGACGGACATCAAAATGAGGTCGTTCTGCAATGCCGTTGGCTCTCGAATTATAACTGGAGATACATATGTGATTGATGTGATATTTCTTGCTCAGGTAATTGATCGCAGCTACAAATGCAGCTCCATTGTCGGATACAATTTCAACTAAGGATCCCCATCTGCATAGGATATCTTCAAAAATCCATTCACCTATGGTACGAGCCGTCTCCTTGCATAAACATCGAAATTTGGGGTAGTGACTGAGTGAACATCTTCCTTCGACAATATACCGGTATTGTCCTGAAACCGGCATCATCATCATGTCCATGTACATTTTTGCGAACAATGGCGCCGGTATAGCAACAGTAGGAGGAATGTATATTTGTCGGATTTGCCAAACCTGACACAAATGGCAACTTTTGACGAACCATGCGATGTCATTCTTCATATCTGGCCACCAATACCATTCCCTAATGAGCATGTGCATTGCATAAAAAGCCTTTGTGGGCAACGTCATCATGGCAGGACGTTATTACTTGAATGCATCGCTCGGGGAATAGTACTAGCTGATGCTTCCCGTCTATGTTTTTGCGCCATAATTTTCCATCTCTTTCAAAGAAATGAACAGTGTATTTCATGAATTTTTGGTACTGATTGTCATCAAAACCGGTGGGCCGCCAGAGATATTGGTGCCACGGCAATAAATATTTAAGCCGTTCGTCCAACCGGATTTGTTTTGCTGATCGAGGTACGTCCATATAAGAAATAAGACTTGAGGATTCTTCTACAACGTCTTGCTGGAGAACTTGAATTCACTCCGTTGGATGATGAATAGTGGGTGAAGTCGAATTAATAAAATGTAGAAGCCTGTAATGAGTGTGTAAGAAGTCTTCCATGCCATCTCCGGGTGGTGGAGGATCTCCTAGTTGGGGTGGGCATGTTTGTTAAGAGTAATGGATCCAAAACAAGTGAAATATTGTATCTTCGGGTTGATATGGTCACACTGTGCCAGGTAATAACCAACAGCGGCGGGACCAGTATCTACAGTGAGAATAACAGTGCCGGTTGATGAATAACTGAGTGGTCTTAATGCCGGACTATCTTTGACTGCCTCTTTTAGATCTTCTTGTGCTGCAATCTCTTCTTTCTCGAATTTGAACTTGACATTCTTTTCTGAATAACTTGGTGATGGGTAAAGTTCAAGTTGCAAAATTGTTGATAAATATCTGGAGTACTCCAACAGTACCAACAAATGCGCATGCGTCAGAGACGTCGATACAAGGTCCCCATCGGAATATTGCAGCTACAATACTTTCGAGGGGTAGTCGGCCTTCATACGTGCATCTATGCCCAAGCATGATGATTTCAGCACAACAGAGATAGGCTTTCTTGCTGGAGAACATGCCACCACAATATTTCATTCATTGAACAATTTGGTTTAAATTCTGGAAATGCTCCCAGACGAATCATCTAATGCCGGTGTTGTGGGGAATCGTCTCATAGCTGTCTTTGGTTTCGTATTGGTTTTCGGGTCCTCTAACGGGGACATCATCGATATATGGTATGGTGTATTCGGGAATTTTGGGTTGTAGAATAAAGGTAACGTCGTCGTGGAAAATTGGCATGGAGTTAGTCCAACCCATGGGTAAGGTAACGAGTCGAAGGGCTCCATAGGGAGTCTGAAAGGTTGTGAGGTTGTGCGATGATTGGGCCAATAGACGTTCATCATATCCGATGAATAAATCTAGGGTAGCACCACATGCACAGCCTGCAAAATGTTCTGCTAAGGGGTCGGTCGCTGGTGGTAATCCAGAATGTGCAATAGTAACTTTGTTCAACAGTTCTAAGCTGTGGACTATGCAAAGACTTTTGCCATCTTTCTTAAGAACGGTGAACCATCGAGAACGATAGGAGGAATTTGAAGGTTCATATATGCCAGCGTCGATTTTTGTCTTGATCATTCAACAAACCTCGGCATAAATGCCTGGGGGAATAGGAATATTTCGAAGTACCCAAGGGGTATGTTTGATAATGGGTATATCAATAGGTGGGAAGAAGTCTCTACGAAAACTTCCTCGTTCTGAGTCTTCCCAAGTGAAAGCTTTATCTTGGACCATCATAAAATGATGCATTAGCTTCATTTCTTCAGGCCAGAGAAAACCATCATTATGAATAGAGTCGATGTATACTTTGCGTTCGGGTGTATAGCGATTGGTTGGTATAAACAGTGGTGGGACCGGTGATGAGCCTCATGGCTCTGTGCACTCAGAAATCGTGGGCACACAAAACAATTTAACAAAATTCTTACTTGCAAGGATGTTCAATTAACCAATCCTTGCAAGTCTGTTACAAGTCAAATCCCCACCAAATAGTGATTTAGGTCACGAAGCGCATATTCAATAATGGTTCACAAACCATAAATCATCAATATGGCACAAAGGATGCGGCAATACTGGTTACCATGGGACCGACACCAAACTAGTCATCCAATTCAGGTCATCACCTAAACAAAGGTGGCATGATGCAACAATGGTCATGTGATGCCACCCATGCAATCACCGACTGTGCATAAGCGCACAGGCTGTGCCTGGCTATGGGACTCGTAACACAGATATACAATTGTGAAGCTAAATAAGAAATGAAGTTCACGAATCAACCAGGCTAGCACTGCGCAACTAGTATCCGTCAGTCAGCTAAGGATGCCGCAATATGTTGTAAACTGGCATACACAATTATATGTTATAAAGCTCAGTAAGAGACATTATAGCAATGATAATAGTGTTACAAACCCTTCACGAAGCTCACTAATCTATTACTGCGGTTACAAAGAATGACACCTTTAGATTACACGAACCGTTAGAGAAATTTAGTATAAAAACTCAAGTGTATTAGCCAGAAAGACAGAATACGCTCGGGATACTACTCCCCCATACCAAAGACTACAGAACTCTTAGTGTTTGCACTAAGGACGTATACACCAACAAGTCAGTGACTACGAATGCACCTAACTAAGTTGCGACCCCACCGTTGATGAACCTAGACTTTCGTGGCAACGGCAAACCAAAACTCAAAGAGTAATGATTAATGACGGTGTAGACCAGAGATAAAGGTACTGTGTTGTGTGAGTTGTTTGGGGCACCTCTGTGTGACCTAATCACTTCCTCTAGACGTGAGTTTATACTGCAGCTTTTCAGTCAAGCAAGTAGCACTCAAGTGATCGAGTACTAAAAGGTATTGGCTGTAGGCCAGTGATAATCTCAATGACGAGATTGAATGGAATTGGGTATGACGTGAATACCGCAAATCTGGTGTAATGAGGAGAAACAAATAGACAAGATCTCTAGACGTAGGTCCTATGAAAATAATGGTGAAAATGAAGCTATGTGTGTGGCAGTTAGTTTATAACCGGTGGAGTGTCGATGTACTGGGTGGCGATTCTAATAATGCTGGTCAATGTGGGCAAAAGTGTGAAAATACATTTATATCCGGTGGGGCACGGAGATAACGAGTGTTGATCCTATATGAGGCGAGATATACTGAAGTCGATGTCGAAAGCTGAGTCTACTCGGAGACGTTCCTATCCTATGTCAATGTCAAACCTATGAGTCCTCTCGAGGGACTATCCTATCCAATCCTATCCAATCCTATAACGGTCCTAAACAGTGTTGAGTCCAAAATGATCCTATGTTGATGATGTTGATTCCTATAAGTCTGCCAGAGACTTCCCAAGTGGGCTGCGATAAACGATGTTGAATATAAAGCCGAATAAAACTCCTATGGTACGAAGATGAAGATGGTCCAATCCTATAAAACAAAAGAGGCGGTGTACGACGTGAACACCAGTGTTACACGCTAGATGCGAGTATCAACCGCTAATGACAGGGTGCAAGCTAACATGCGATGTGCGACGCCGGAGATAATTCCTAAAACCAGTCGATCACGGTTTAGAGCGTTTCTCAAGGAGAGCGCGAAGGAGTACGAAGCTCAGGCAGTGTAAAACCGGTCTCTGGCTTATAGCGAGCATATGGGGTGTAAACAATTACTATTGTTCGTATACTGCGCTATGCGTGGGGTATGGTTCGTTTAAAACCAGTGTTAATGGTTGTAGCAAGTGTGTAGAGACGAGATTATATCCGGTGACAAGCGTATAGCGAGGCTAATGGCAGAGTAACGGGTGGTAGTTGATTAACTTCTGTACTACAATTTTCTATCCATTCTTATACTACCGGAGATAATTATTATTAGTGGTACTTAGTAAAGCTATAATGCTGCGGCTTTGTAAAGATTCTAGTGACCATATGTATCTCCATAGTCGCTTGTAACAGCCAATCCTCTGCATTACCAAAGGAAGGTAAATTTCCTAGATCATGGGTCTTCTCCAGCATGGTTTTTGAGGTGCTGTTTAACTGCGGACTGGGAGGGTACGGTCGATAACCTGAGGTGTATGAAAGGAGTATCGAGCGCTAGTGGCCTTGGCACGGTTTTATTGGTAAAACCGGGGGTCGAGCTGACAAAAACCTGGTGATTATTGAAGCGGAATAATGGTCGACGAGTATGACCTCATATAATTAAAGGATCAATGCTGGGGTTTTACGCCATGATGCGCTCTGATGCGTCGTATGATTTATCTCCGGTGGTCGACTAATTGGTCGATATTGGTGCCTAGCCGTGATGGCGTACAATTTGAGCCGTGAAACGAGTGGGGAGGGATATTCTTCATTATCTCCGGTTGTTGAAGTGTCAAGAAGGTCCTATAGTAGTGTGTGCACACCGGAGATAATGTTATATCCGGTGCTAAGTCTTTTGTCAGTTAGAAATG
This sequence comes from Armillaria novae-zelandiae, assembly GCA_030435655.1. Classification (NCBI taxonomy): domain Eukaryota; kingdom Fungi; phylum Basidiomycota; class Agaricomycetes; order Agaricales; family Physalacriaceae; genus Armillaria; species Armillaria novae-zelandiae. The sequence continues at coordinate 41,865 of JAUEPR010000124.1, forward strand.
ACAAAGTTCGTGAATTCTGAGTGTACAGAGCCCTGAGGCTCATCAGCGCTACTCCCTTCGGCTTGTGAGCAGAGCATAAAGACTTCGCGCTCCAATTCTTGCTTCTGCTGTAGGAGGGTTGCTAGCAAACCTGTTACATTGAGCAGCCCCAGAGTCGTTGAACCTGTGATCAATACATTCTGACTCATGTTCTTCGACCCATCTAGGCAGGCGTAGTACTCGTCGATGCGGTTCTTAACGTAGGGATCCCTTATCTCTTTGGGGATCATTCCTCCTCCGGGCAAATGTGCTCTACCGTTTACTAGCACTATTTTGCCAGCATTCACATACTCTGCTTTCATAGGACACTTATCTGATAGATGTCCGTCCTTTTCTCCACAAAACCAGCAATCCATGGCGCTTTGTGAGCTCGCTCCCAGGTTGGTGTTATTCTGCCTTTGGAAGGTTCCATACCCGGGATTTGGAGCACGCGCACTGTACTGTGCTTGTTGGTGCAGGTGCTGCGTCTGACTTTGCAACTGCTGGTTCTGCAGGAAGCTCAGCATGCTTTTCTGGTGTTCATTAAAGGCCTCTTCCTTGAATTCAGCGAAAGTCCCATTCTTGTACTTGACAAGGACTCTCCACTGTTTCTCAGTTTTTATATCCGTATACGTGGTAGCATATCGCTTCTTCTCTGCATCATCCATGATGGTGCACTTAGTGAACAATTCCTCCAAGCGCGAGAAGAATCGCTCCAGCTCTTCCAGATCTGTAGAGCTGTCAAATGTTGGTGCAGACTTTTCATTTGGTCTGGGCATTGGTTGTGCCATTGTGACGGAAGCACTGAAGGGGGAAATATTATAATTCGGGTTGTGAGATGGTTGTGAGCTCGATGAAGGGGCTCGAACGGTACCCAAAGGTCCTGGAATACTAGACCTACTGGCTCTTCACCTCGTAGTCATTGGTGTCACTAACTGTGCTTCACCAGGTACTGAAGGTACCTGTTGCGATGGACCTCCCTGACCTCCCCTTGGTAATCTCGTAGGTTTGACCGTGGGTGGGTAAGGAAAGATTGGTTCTACCAATAATCCGCTCACTAATTTCTGAGCTCTGGTTAGCGGCTCTCGCGACTGCTCACATCCTGATGTTCCCTGATTTCGGGGCATTGTTTTTCTCTGTGAGGTATTACCCTTGTTGTCAGAAGTCCTTGGGTGAAAGGGTCCTCCGACAGATTTGCTTCTTGCGAAGGTAATCTTTGAGAGCTCTCACTATTTTACACCGGGGTGCAAAGGTTCTTCACAGAAATCTAAAGTAATAAATCACAAAGTGAAACCCCCCCTTGTGGTGGGCTCCAAATGATGAGGCTGGCTGTGGGCACTTGTGGAACAGCACGTAGAATGGCATGATACACACACCAAACCACACACACACTCACACAACTACACAATAATACAATCACCCTCATAAGTGCATGGGGGGATGAGATTATTTCTACTCTGCGGTTATTAACACTTTAGAACTCGTAAAGCTCCTTTTTATCTTGGTGCGGTACAGCATTTACTCGTTTTAATTGATCCTAAGGCTAGAATCTTTTACAAGAAGGTATACTTTGAGGCGCAACCTTCTAGGCGAATAGTGATATTCAAATTTACACTAGGACACACGTCCTACAACACAATAGAACACGAAACTCCTCACTATGACACCAAGCTCGCTCTTTAGACCACTCAACCAAGTACTGACTTAGTGAGCTCGCTACTCCCCTAGGGGTAGGGTTGTCAAGACTAACTTCGACGATGATAACAGACTCTGACTCTTCAACAGTTCGCAGATTCAGAACAGAAATAACTCAGAAACAGACTGACAGAACAGAACAGACAGACAGACAGACAGGTTTCAGAACTTCTACTTCAATTCATACTCTTTCCAAAACAGACCTCGGCAGTACTCAGATGGAACAGAACAGCGACACTGATTCTTATTCACTCGGAACTTAAGCACACTTGTCAGATCCTGAAGTTATCTCTATTCCTCGAGGTGAGCTCGTTCTTTATATATGACGCTCGAAGCTACAAACTTATTCCTTTATTACAGTACTCACCTTCTACACGTGCACTGCAACTCGGGGGTTCGAAACTTGTATACTACACCGGTGATGAGGCTGGCTGTGGGCACTTGTGGAACCGCGCATAGAATGGCATGATACACACACCAAACCACACACACACTCACACAACTACGCAATAATACAATCACCCTCGTAAGTGCGTGGGGGGGGATGAGATTATTTCTACTCTGCGGTTATTAACACTTTAGAACTCGTAAAGCTCCTTCTTGTCTCGGCGCGGTACAGCGTTTACTCGTTTTATTTGATCCTAAAGCTAGAATCTTTTACAAGAAGGTATACTTCGAGGCGCAACCTTCTAGGCGAATGGTAATATTCAATTTACACTAGGACACACGTCCTACAATACAATAGAACCCGAGACTCCTCACTACGACACCGAGCTCGCTCTTTAGACCACTCAACCAAGTACTGACTTAGTGAGCTCGCTACTCCCTAGGGGTAGGGTTGTCAAGACTAACTTCGACGCCGATAACTGACTCCGATTCTCCAACAGTTCGCAATTTCAGAACAGAAACAACTCAATTTCAGAACAGAAGCGGATTTAGAAACAGACTGACAGAACAGAACAAACAGACAGACAGACAGATTTCAGAACTTCTACTTCAATTCATACTCTTTCCAAACAGTTCTTGGCAGTACTCAGATGGAACAGAACAGCGACACTGTTTCTTATTCACTCGGAACTTAAGCACACTTGTCAGATCCTGAAGTTATCTCTATTCCTCGAGGTGAGCTCGTTCTGTATATACGACGCTCGAAGCTACAAACTTATTCCTTTATTACAGTACTCGCCTTCTACGCGCGCACCGCAACTCGGGGGTTCGAAACTTGTATGCTACAACAAACTTCTAACTACTTATACTAAAACAACTATTAATTACAAATATCACCGCAGCCCCCAGGTAATCTAGACTCCTACGCGTACAGCCCACCGCTGCCGCAGTCCTGCGTGGCGTCCGACTCGGGTTTGCCATATGTGGTTTAGTTTCCATGTCGAGCTCGCTAAGGTTTTACAAGCGCTCGCTAATCTCAAGTCCGAGGACATATCTCCTGACCGGTAGCGGTCGTGCCGTGTCTAGTCCCAGCTCTTATTCAATCATTCTTCGAGAAGTAACCCTGGCTGGCAATGGTTCCTCGACAGTGGGACAACCACGAAGGCACTCGTCATACCACGGCTGGTACATCGGATTATCTTCTTATCTTATCTCTCGCGTGGTTTCCGGACCGGTTTCCTCAGGTACAGTGCGTCACTTTAATTTAGTACACGCCGATCGTTTTTAAATTGCAATCCTTTTCGTCTTAGTTTAATAGGAGCGAGCTCTCTTGTTAATGGACAACTACCGACGGCCGAACAGGGTTTATGAACTTTCTGTCAAGCTAGCCTGTCAAGTACCAGCTGTAACTAAGTCCCGGTTTGGGTCTGTCGCGTCGTGTCATGTAGACAGGTAGTCTTATTGTTTAGAGGTATTTATTATGTACACTCGCTTAGTCCTTAGGCCCGTTTCTCTCCTTGTACCGTAGTACCAAGTATATTCATTAGATCGCAAAATTACACGTCTGGAATGTATGCAGTCGTAACACCGGACTTCTAACTACTTATACTAAAACAACTATTAATTACAAATATCACTGCAGTCCCCAGGTAATCTAGACTCCTATGCATACAGCCCACCGCTGCCACAGTCCTGCTTGGCATCTGACTCGGTGTTGCCATATGTGGTTTAGTTTCCATGTCGAGCTTGCTAAGGTTTTACAAGTGCTCACTAATCTCAAGTCCGAGGACATATCTCCTGACTGGTAGTGGTCATGCCACGTCTAGCCCCAGCTCTTATTCAATCATTCTTCCAGAAGTAACTCTTACTGGCAACAGTTCCTCGACAGTGTGACAACCGCAAAGGCACTCGTCATACAATGGCTTGCACATTGGATTATTGTCTTATCTTATCTCTCGCGTGGTTTCTGGACTGGGCTCCTATTCCCCATGGTCATCCCCAGATTTTAAACCATGTCCCCTTTTCTTGGGAAAATTGACTAGAAGAACCCGGTGATAATATGGAAGAAATCACCCTCGTCATTGAATTAGACAACGGGCTACCCAAAATTATTGCTTATGCTGCCTCTCATTCCAAATTTGATCAAGAACGCACCTCAGCACAATATTTATCCACTTGCAAGCCTGATAAATTTCCCATTCGCCCAACTACATTTACACAATCACTTTGGTCGTCTCAAACTCAAGAAACCATTCCCGTTGATAAAAACCATGCCAAATATTTGTTACCAACAGACCAAAGTCGTCTACTTCCACTATATGCCTTACCTTCCATTCTTCGAACAAAACACCCAGTTTTAATAATATCTCCGTGCCTCAAGACTACATGTACCACTTATACGGATCTAATATAACCGGAGATCAAACCTACAAGCTGTGGTTCCCTAAGAAAGTATCGATTTATGCAGGCAAGAAGTACAAGCCAGTTGCACTAAAAACAAAACCGGTCCTTGCAACCTTGCCTGATAAGTTTCGTATTATTCGCAATATCAAGGGAGACCCATTGCCCAACATACCCACATTATCCCACATTATCTCCGGTCCCACCACTGTTTATACCAACCAATTGCTATACAACCAAACATAAAGCATACATCGACTCTATTCATAATGACGGTTTTCTCTGGCCTGAAGAAATGAAGCTAATGCATCATTTTATGATGGTCCAAGATAAAGCTTTCACTTGGGAAGACTCAGAATGAGGAAGTTTTCGTAGAGACTTCTTCCCACCTATTGATATACCCATTATCAAACATACCCCTTGGGTACTTCGAAATATTCCTATTCCCCCAGGCATTTATGCTGAGGTTTGTTGAATGATCAAGACAAAAATTGACACCGGTGTATATGAACCTTCCAATTCCTCCTATCGTTCTCGATGGTTCACCGTTCTTAAGAAAGATGGCAAAAGTCTTCACATAGTTCACAGCTTAGAACCTTTGAATGAAGTTACTATTGCGCATTCTGGATTACCACCGGCGACAGACCCATTAGCAGAGCATTTTGCAGGCCGCGCATGTGGTGCTACCCTAGATTTATTTGTTGGATATGATGAACATCTATTGGCCGAATCATCACGTGACCTCACAACCTTTCAGACTCCCTATGGAGCCCTTCGACTTGTTACCTTACCCATGGGTTGGACTAACTCCGTGCCAATTTTCCATGACGATGTTACCTTTATTCTACAACCCGAAATTCCCGAATACACCATACCATATATCGATGATGTCCCCATTAGAGGACCTGAAAACCAATACGAAACCAAAGACAGCTATGAGACGATTCCCCACAACACCGGCATTAGATGATTCGTCTGGGAGCATTTCCAGAATTTAAACCGGATTGTTCAATGAATGAAATATTGTGGTGGCACATTCTCCGGCAAGAAAGCCTATCTCTGTTGCGCTGAAATCATTGTGCTTGGGCATAGATGCACGTATGAAGGCCGACTACCCCTTGAAAGTATTGTAGCTGCAATATTCCAATGGGGACCTTGTATCGACGTCTCTGATGCACGCGCATTTGTTGGTACTGTTGGAGTACTCTGGATATTTATCAATGATTTTGCAACCCGAGCTTTGCCCATCACCAAGTTATTCAGAAAAGATGTCAAGTTCAAATTCAAGAGAGAAGAGATTGCAGCACAAGAAGATCTAAAAGACATGGTCAAAGATAGCCCGGCATTAAGACCACTCAGTTATTCATCGACTGGCGCTGTTATTCTCACCGTAGATATGGGTCCCGCCACTGTTGGTTATTACCTGGCACAGTGCGATCATATCAACCCGAAGATACGATATTTTGCTCGTTTTGGATCCATTACTCTTAACGAACGAGAATGCGGTGTTACAACGGCATACATTCCAGACATGTAATTTTGCGATCTAGTGAATATACCTGGTACTACAGTACAAGGAGAGAAATGGGCCTAAGGACTAAGTGAGTGTACATAATAAGTACCTCTAAACAATAATACTACCTGTCGAAATGACACGACGTGACAGACCCAAACCGGGACTTAGTTACAGCTTGTACTTGACAGGCTAGCTTGACAGAAAGTTCATAAATCCTGTTCGGCCATCGGTAGTTGTCCATTACCAAGAGAGTTTGCTCCTTTAAACCAAGATGAAAAGGATTGCAATTTAAAATGATCGGCATGTACTAAATTAAAGTGATGCACTGTACCTGGAATGGTCGTGGTTTTGCCGGTATTCGGATCATGGATGGTAATAGTCTGATTCTCGTCGGCGTAATTGTGAACAATACTCTGAGTCAAGGTGTTGAATGGTCTCCCGAGTAAAATGTCATATGCAGACTGCTTAATGATGTGAACTTGCAGGTAGAGAGTAATATCTCCAAACAAAAATGCAACGTTGCATGCCAATCCCAAGGAATAATTTGTAGTGCCGTTGGCTGACTGCATTTCCAAAATGACTGTAGGGTCATAGATTAACCCCAATCATAGGCAAACAGCTTCGGACATGGATATAACCTGAGATCTGGGATCAATGATGCATTCGACTTTGAGTTGATGGTCCACTACTGGAACAATGGAGCACAACAAAATAGAGTCGGTTGTGCATTTCAAAGGACCAATTCTTTCTCCCTTCTTGATGCGAGCTTCGCACGGATCTGGGACAATCAAAGACCCTGCTGGTGGATCTGGGCACGCCTGTTCTTTATCCACCTGTTCTATGGTCTGAGCAAAACTGTCTGGCATTGAGTATAACAACGTAGTTGCTTTGCCGGTTTTAGGACCATCTGCGTCTTTCACCGTGATTTTGATCATCCCATCTCTGGTGAACGGTAGAGCTAACTCCTTCTGGAATTGTTCCACAGTGTTAGGAACTTTGCGCTTGGTGTTATCTTCCTTAATCATTTCCCTGATTGCAGGTGATAGAGAATATAACTCTTGATGTGACAACGTGATTGTGGAGTCCAATGCATGTTCGTACACTTCTCGTGTGACATTCAATCCTTCTATTGGTGCTCTAGTCCTATAAGCGGATTCATTGTCTTTGACACACTTGCGTATATCCGGTTTTGCACCCACATTACGAACTCCTGGCAGTGCATAATTGGCTGGTCTTGCAGTGGTGAAAGGATGAATATCTTCCGGCATAAGCTGCAGTACCCGTTCTTTCACTGACGCAATGCCAGGAACTACCGGTTTTAATTGTTCATATGGCACATAAGTGGGGATCTTTGAGATAATCTCTTCTCCATTGTCATGAACCACGGTTTTAGCTTTCTCATAGCATCATGGAGCATATGCTTCTATAATGGCTGCTGCTTTTTCATCATCTATCTTGGTTTGCGTGGATACGACCATATTATCTTTGTCCTCCAAGATTTCCACTAAAGCCGGTATGTCATCATAATCTGGGGTAAAGTCCTGATCCGGTCGATCAATGATCTTAGGTGCTGTATCTCCGGGCTTGTCTTCAAGCGCGACTTCTTCAGTGGCCTTCTGACTAGTATGAGTTTGGCGACCTGCAATCTTAGTCAGTTCTGGTGGTATGGCTTGATCCGCTTTAACTATGGGGACTGCCTTCTTCGGTGGACCACGTCTGAGGATACAGGGTACTTCGACTACAACTGGTCGTAGCATAGTGTCATTCGTGTTTTCTGTGGTGGACTGGATATGCGAATTATCTCCGGTGACATTCATGAACTGTCTGATGCCTTGAATTTCTTTGCCGATCGCTTCCGATTTAGCCATCAAAATCTCAAGGCATTGGTGTGCATCAATGCCAGTACCCGAGGTGCTGTAAGGTGAAGCCACCAGATTTACAGACGAAGTATGTTGCTGATGAGGTACGATTTCATTCATCATATGATTGACTACACCAATTTGACCGGGATTCTGTCGATGTCATTCTTTGATTTGATCTTTGAGCCAAGTGCCTTGAATTCCTCTGGAGACCCATGCGCCCGTAGATAGGACTATTTTTCCTTCTATGTTGTGCCAGCATTTCCCTTCGCGAATCATTTCCTCGACTTTAGGACATTCACGCATGAAATGGCCTATTTCTCCGCAGAAACTACAACTTTGACTGGTAGTCATGTTAGTGTAACTGCTCTGTTGGGGTGGTAAAGACGGTCCAGCCAGGTACCATTGTTGGGCATGCTGGAATCTGTCATTTGAATTTAACTGCAAAAGTGTTTTGTTAGGACTAGTCCTGAATAGACCAAACTAGAGTGAACTGCTGGATTATACCGGGTAATACCTGAGTCCGACAGAGTCTCAATGTGTCTGGTTATGATCAGAGACTAGTGCAACAGTCAGGTCGTCGCGAGTGAATCGAGAGAAGAATGAGGTTGTATAAACTTTAGCTCGAAGCTGAGTATTACAGCTGAAAGTGTGCTACTTATATACCAGAAAGATGGTTCTAAAAATAGTCCTTAGTGACAGTGATGGTGAAGATTTATGGAAGTTGATGTGACTGTCACGAACGTGATGCATATAGTGCCGATGTGAAGAGTAGAAGGGTAAGAAAGTAAATAAATCATAACATTACCCTCTCGTTAAGGCAGTTGTCCCGACTGCCATTAGGGTTCCCGTGTGCTTTCTGGGTCAATGTCGTCTTGGTTTTCGTTTTCCCAGTATGTTTTGACTAACTTTTCCCAATTTCGGCGTTGTTTGTCATTGTTCTTGCATTCGTCTGGGCTTTCCTTGATCCAGTATTGGGTCCCGTCTTTTGTTTGAGCCTTATAATGGGCTACTCCATTGTCATCAAATTTGCCTTCGATGATTAATGTTGGGTATCCACCAGAGTGAAACTGGTGTTTTTCCCTTTTGGATGAGATGGCATAGGCAATGGTGAGTCGGCCTGTCTGTCTGGCTTTCCTCTCGTAGTCTTTGATTGCTCCTTTGGCATTTTCCATGTCTTTTTCTTGGACCCAGCTGTTGTGTTCCCATGTCCATCCTTTCCATTTTGTATAGTAGTCAGTTATGACTACTGGGGGTTCTCCTCTCTTTCCTCTGACTTTCCTGGTACGGTGATCCAGGACTTCTTCCACTTTGTATTGTTCCTCGTCTTTGATTAGGTCTGGAGGTGGAGGGGGGGGTTGTTCTTGATTAGGAAAGGCAGGCGGCGTGTATGGGGATAGGAGTTTCTCGTTGAAAGTGGGGTGGATCTTCCAGTGTGGTGGGAGTTTCAGTTTGTAGGCAGAAGCGCCATATTTGTTAAGGATTTTGAAAGGCCCAACTCGTTTGTCATCGAGCTTCTTCTTTGGGTGGGGTAGGTTGAGATGAGAACTGTCAAGCCAAACCCGATCTCCAACTTTGTAGGTCAGAGCTGGTCACTTCTTCTTGTCATACTGAGCTTTCATTTTGTCTGCGGCTTCAGTGAGCGAGGTCTTTGCTTCATTATGAATTTCCTTCATTTTATCGGAGAAGGATTGGGCAGTGGGATTCGTGAAAGGGTTTGGGCGATGGGAATCTGGGATAATTCTTGGGTTTTGGCCATAGTTAACCATAAATGGGCTCTTGCCAGTGGCAGAATGGATGCAGTTGTTGTGGACGAAGGCGCCGATCGCGAGCCATTCGCTCCAGTCATTCTGTAAGTGATTGACAAATATACGGAGGTATTTTTCAATTTCTTGGTTGGCCCTTTCGGTTTGCCCATCTGTCTGTGGGTGGAATGCCGTGGACACGTTTGGGGTGATATCGAGTAGCTTGTAGAGGTCCTTCATGAAGTTGGAGACGAATTGGGGCCCTCGATCTGAGATTACTACCTTGGGCATGCCATAACGGGCATATACGTGGTCTCGCAATATCTTTGCGTAGCCTTCTGAGGTCAATTCCACATTGCATGCGATAGGGATCATCTCTTTTGAAAAGCGGTCGATGATCATTAGGATGGCGTCAAAGCCATTCGAGTTGGGGAGTCCGGTTATCATATCTACCGAGATGTGAGTCCAGGGTTCGGAGGGGATCTCATTGGGGTGTAGGGGGGCAGCCTTGGGCTGTGTACTTGACTTGGTCCGTTGGCAGGTTTCGCATGCCTTGACATAGGCTTCAATGTCTTTGTGAAGTTTTGGCCACCAGAACTCTCGTTGGACAAGTTCCTTTGTTTTGGCGATTCCTGGATGTCCGGCAGTGATATGGTCATGTGAGCAGGCTATGATTTCTCCATGGAGAGTTTGGTCCCTTGGGAGGTATATTCTGCCATTGTAGTGGAGTATTCCGTTTTCTTCAGTTATACCTCGTTCATGGTTGAGGGATCCGGCAATGCCTTGGTCCCACTTCCTGTGATCCCTTGTGGCGTCCCTGATCTTGGTGTGAACTTCTTCGTCTGTGGGCATGATCATTGCCCTGAAGTGTTCGGGTTTCAAGATGATGATATCTTCATTGTCCTGTTTGCCCTGACTATGATCATCTCGTCGACTCAGTAGGTCAGCCTTTTTGTTGGCGGTGCCAGCCTTGTGAAAGAGGGTGAAATGGTATTCTGCGAGTTCTGTTACCCAGCGTGCTTGTCGATGGTTTAGTTTCTGGGGTTTCCGGAAATACTGGAGGTTCTGATGATCTGTCCATATCTCAAATGTTTTGGCTGCTCCCATGAGATAATGACGCCATTCGGAAAGAGCAAGCATTATTGCTAGCAATTCCTTGTCGTATATCTCATAGTTTCGCTCTGTGATGGTGAGGGCCTTGGATAAGAAGGCAACTGGTCTCCACCTTCCCTCCTGCTGCTGACTGAGAACCATGCCTATCGCCCCCTCACTGGAGTCTGCCTCGACTCGGAACCTTCCTACTTCGGTTGGCATGGCTAGTATTACATCTTTGGCCATTTGTTTCTTTAATTGTTGGAAGGCTTGATTTTGGGCCGTACCCCAGGTCCAGGGGGCATTTCTGGTTAGTTGGGTCATGGGGTGTACAATTTTTGAATAATTCTTTATGAAACGTCGGTAGAAGTTGGTGAAGCCCAGGAAGGATTGTAATTCCTTCTTTTTTGTTGGCGTCGGCCATTCAGTGATTCCCTTGACCTTTATTGGGTCCATCTTGATTGCCCCTTCACTGATTATTACCCCGAGATACTCCGTTTCTAGTGTTTCGAATTCACACTTCTCGGCTTTCAGGAACAACTTGTGTTCCCTTAGCTTTTGAAGCACCCTCTTGACGATTGCTCTATGTTCCTGGCAATCCTTCGTGAAGATAAGGATGTCATCGAGGTAGATGGTGACTTTTCCTTCAGCAATTAAGTCCTTGAAGATGTCATTCATCATCCATTGGAAGGTGGCTGGCGAGTTCGTGAGTCCGAAGAACATAACGGTTGGTTCAAAGAGTCCCCGGTTCATTCTGAAAGCTGCCTTCTGTTCGTCTCCTTGCTTGATTCATACGTTATTATACCCCCACCGAACATCTAGCTTGGTGAAGTATTTGGCACCCTTGAGCTTGTCCATTAGCTCCGAGATTAGAGGGAGTGGATACCTGTTTTTTATTGTCATCTCGTTGAGTTTTCGATAGTCTTGGACGGGTCGTAGGGAGCCGTCCTTCTTCTTGACGAAGAAGAAGGGAGAGGCGAAGGGCGACTTCAACGGTCGGATGCGTCCCGAGGCGAGGTTTTCGTCTAGGAACTTGTCGAGCTCTTCCTGTTTGTGGCGATTGAGGGGATAGACCTTGCAGTCTAGGGTTGACTGCACGTTGGGGGTTAGTTCTATCGCATGGTCCCACGGTTTTCGTTCGGGGAGCTCATCGAAGTTCTCTTTAGAGAAGAGGTCCTTGAATTCCCAGTATGCTGGGGGTACCATTTCTTCGAATGACTTCCTTTCCTTTCCAGCATTCGCTTGCGCAGCGAATTCGTTGGCATGATGTAAAGCACAAATTTCAAGGGCTTGTTCAAAGTCGACTGCGAGGATGGTTTCTCCTTCCTCGAGTTCTTCGTCCCATCTGTCTTCAGGGTCGGCATCAGGTAAGGGAAAAGGGTTCTTGTGGCATTGACAGCGGGCGAATGTAATTTTTCCTAGCTTCCAGTTGACTACTGGGTTGTGTCGCTTGAGCCAGTCGTGGCCGAGGAAGAGGTCATTTTTTCCTAGGTCCATGACGGCAAGGTCAATTTGCTCGCTATGGCCACCGATTGTCATCCTTAATTCTACAAATTCAGTGACGTCCCTGGCCTTGTTCCGGGAACCATCTGCATTGTAGACTGGGACGGGTATTGTCAGCTTCGAAGTCGGAAGTTGATGCTTTTCTACATAAGCTCGATTGATGGAGCTCCCAGTGCAGCCGCTGTCGATGAGCCCGTTGATCTCCAGGGTTCGCCTATCAGCAAGGGTCTCAATGATTATGGGAAGAATTAAAGCCCATGACGACACTCCCTCTGTTCGGCGGATATATCGGATAGGTTCTCGTAATTCATAAAGTTGTTCTCTCGCGACTTCCCCTCCTACCTTGAGCTCATCAATTAGGTCGGCTATGATCTCGCCGACCTGGTCCCGATGAACCCAGAGTGAAAGGGCAGCTCGGGCTTCAGACTCAGTACGCGCCTCCCGAATTGCCCGGAGGGTCCAGTCGACCTCAAAGGGTCTGAACCAGGTGTGCCCTGGGGGAGGGATGCGTACCTGATCTTTAGCGGGGGTGATAGGGGGTTCTTGTCTCTCTCTCTCTTCTTCCTGTCGTTGCTTCTCTTTCCATATCTGATAGGCTGTGTTGTCATCCTCATCGGGTACTTCAACGAGGGTGGTGCGCAGCTGTTGGGGCGTGCAGGCCCCCGTGCAGCCCTTCTCACGGGTGTTTGCGGTTTCTGACACCGGGTGACGATCTTGGGGGGGCCCTTCCCTACGATCCTGGTCGTCAGGTCTTGCTGTCTTGAGTCTTCACCGCTCTTCTTCCCAGTGTTCATTGTTGTCTGTCCCTTTGTCGGATCCCTCCCCTGACAAGACGGCTTCCCTAAGGGTTGTTCCCTTTGCATCCGGCGATTGAACATTGTTCAGTCTTGACGCAGCTGGATGCGTTCCTGTGCCTTGAGGGGACACGCCGGGGATCGTAGGTGCTCTCAAATGGTCAGAGGAGCCTAGGGGGAGGAGGTCGGTCCGGGGTGGAGAAGTGGAGTGTTCAGAGGGTGTTTTTATGTCTTTTTCTAGCTCCGCAAGCGGAGCGTAACGGTTGTGCGATTCTTTTGGTGCGGTCATTTTGGAAGGCGTCAAAGCGGGTATATTCGAATGCGTAGGTAAACATGAAGTAACTACAGAAGTACAATAAGTCTGACCAGTCGGAAGCGAGTGTGCACCATGGGTTTTAATAAGTCCAGCCGAACAAGTGGAATCGCTCACTTGTCGGCCCCATCTTTTACTTCCTCTATCTTTGTGGTCGAGGGTGTCTTCTCCTCGACTTGTTTCTCTTCCTTCTCAGCAGTGGCAAGTAGTGCTTGCAGCTCCTGCGAGTTCCACTTCTTCCTTTCCTTCCTCGGTTCCTTGCAGTCCCTTGATAGGTGTCCTTTCTGATTGCAATTGAAACACCTCCCTTTGGCTCGCATCCGATCTATGTCCATGGGTTTCCCCGTTCCTCCATACATTGTCCCGGTGGCGGTCTTCTTGTCCGCTGACCCACTTATCGTGCCAGTAGCTTTTTGCCTGCTGCTGGCATTGTTGTTTGGGCGATTGTCGGGGCGTCGACTTCCATAGTTGGTTCGATTGTAGGCTTGGGCGATTGATCGTTGTTCGTGCATAGTGGTTATGCGGGCCTTCCATTCCACGTATTGGGTCAGGATGTTCATTCCTATGTCCGTGATGAACCTGATGTAGTCTTCAGGTACCCCTTGTCGGAGTGCTCTGACCATTGCTCCCCTTTCTCCGGTGTCATGGATTCTATCGGCTAATTGGGCTTCCCCTTCCAGCTTCTGGAAGTATACTATGGCTGACCTGTTTCCCATCCTTAGGTCCATCATCTTCTTTTCATGTTGTTCTTTTGCTGTGGTGTCCATGAACTGTTCTTGGACAATGTGCATGAAGTCCCACCAGTTTGGGTAGCGGAACCTTTCTAGTCGCTCGCTGTAGTACTCCATTTGTTTAGTAGTCCACCATCTGGCTGCTGCCCCTTCGAAATAGGAGGCCGCAAACGGGACTTTTAGAGTAGCATGGAAGTAAGAGTCATGTACTTCGAAGTATGCGACGCAGTCCCCAAAGAATCGAATTATGTCATCGTGCTTTCCTTCGAAGGGGAGAGGGGCACGTAATAGGGTGGGTTTGACGGAAGGGAACAGGTCATCATTGCCGGCAGGGCCCGTTGGCCAACCGTCGTCAGGTGGCCTTGGATATTTCGGGGGTCGTCTTGGAACTGAGAATTGGTCTTGGTTATGCCCGATAGAGGGAGGTCCCGGGGGGGGAGGATCTATGGGTCTTCTTCCCCTATGGGGTCTAGGGGGAATTGGGGGGGCTGGTTCGGCTGGTTCCTTTCCTTTCCCTTCTACTGGGTCAAGGTCCCAGTATTCGGTTAGTTGTCAGATTTTTTCTTGTTCCTTCCGGATCATTTCTTCCATGTCACTCCTTTCCCGTGTGACTGCTTCTCTTCTGATTCTAACTTCTTCCGGGGAGAGGAGCTTTCCTTCTTCGGTATATTCTTTCTTTGACCCGCTGGCTTCTCCCGACCCGGCGACTAGTTGGCTTTTGGTTGGCCAGGGATAGTATTCTTGTTTTCTGGTTCGGGGGGGAGGAGAATCAGGTAGAGGCTTCAGCCACCATGGTGGATTCTTGGGTGTAAAACCTTGGGACAGGTTCATCCCGTCGTATCTGCTCCTCTCCAACTCACTCATCATAGGTGAGGTCGCGGTTAATCCTCTCCCAGTTCTCTTGTAGGGCTCCCAACTCTTCGAAGAGTACCTCGAGCTCTCCTTCAGTTCTTTCTCGTAGAGTTCCTTCTCGTACCCTTCTTCTGGGTCGAGGTCCATATACTCGTTCCCTCTCTCGCTGAGATGGGGTGAGTTCATAGCCTCGAGTTCCTCGGTAGAGCTCCACCGTGCCCGGGTCTTCTCCTCCTCATCGGAGGTAATCTCTTCATCTGAGATCCCATGCCTCTGCTCGATGTTCTCCGAGAAGGCGTCGCTGGTGGTTGGTGAGGTCCGGCCAGACCCTGTCTGGTCCGTTTGGGTAGAAGGGGCTCTCATTGAGCTCGCTTCTTGCGAGGACCTCTTCCATCCTTCGGGGAAGGGGGGTTTTGTGCTTGCTAAGGGCTCGTTGCCTTGTGTTGTACTGTCGCCTGGTCTCCCAGGACTGCCTTGACGGCTTGGGCCTTCCGACTCAAGCGATTGATAAACGCTCGTCCCTGAGCTCGCGGGCCCGCTGCTCATCGCCCGGGGTGTCATGAAGGACTGGCCAAATGACAAATCTTCCCTCGACCTTCATGTACTCTCCTGGAGTCGGACCTGGTACGGGTTGGGAGGGGCCTGCTCTCGGGGTCTCGTGAATAGAGATGGCCTCTGAGTCTGAGGGGGAAGATTCAGATGAAGGGTCAGGGGGGAATCTTCCTCGAGGATCGGGGTTCGTAATCCGTAGACTCTGCGGTGGGGGTATGACTGTGTCACGGAGGGGGCTCTGTCTGAGGGTGGTCTCTCGGCTAGAATTGGATGGGTTCTGGCTGGTGAGGTCCTCCTCGATTCTGGGAGTTCTAGGTCTTGGGTGAAGGGGGTTCCGAGCCCTGGAAGGTCCAGCGATGGGGCTCTCGGGCTCGGGCTCATTGGTTCCTCTGTCAGGGCTCCTGGGACTGTCCTCTGTCAGGAGGTTGGCAGTCTCAGGAAGCCTTGTAATCTCTGTCGTCGGCTGGACCCATGGGGGGGGGAGGGGTCCGAGGGGAACATTGTGGGTTGGATTAGGGTGGAAGGGAATGGGTTGTAAGGGGATAGGTTGCTGGGCTGGTGCTGGCCAAGCACGAAGGTACCAGGCCCGCAGCTGGGTGCCGAAGTAGACTAGGACAACGATGACCACTCCTACGGTGACAGCAGATGATACTATCATGACAATTAAGATATCAAGGTCAAGGGTAGTGATGTCTGGGGTATTGCTCATGGGATCCTTTAGCGGCTAGCGCTTGAAGGAAATGTAGGGAAGCTTCAAGCTAATTGTTAGGACTAGTCCTGAATAGACCAAACTAGAGTAAACTGCTGGATTATACCGGGTAATACCCGAGTCCGACAGAGTCTCAACGTGTCTGGTTATGATCAGAGACTAGCGCAACAGTCAGGTCGTCGCGAGTGAATCGAGAGAAGAATGAGGTTGTATAAACTTTAGCTCGAAGCTGAGTATTACAGCTGAAAGTGTGCTACTTATATACCAGAAAGATGGTTCTAAAAATAGTCCTTAGTGACAGTGATGGTGAAGATTTATGGAAGTTGATGTGACTGTCACGAACGTGATGCATATAGTGCCGATGTGAAGAGTAGAAGGGTAAGAAAGTAAATAAATTGTAACATGTTTCTCCAAGCTTAATGAGCTGATTGATATGCTCCATCTTTACTTGTGGTTTGACAGGTTCTTCTTTAACTCGAACCGGATTTGGAGGTTGTGCGAGAGGCACCGGATATGATGGTTCTTCTGGCCTTACTGGGCCAGCTTCATGATATCCGTGCATTGGTGGATTCCTAAGTGTACTCTCGCTTTTATTCGTGCCTTGTAAGACAAACTGTGCCACGGAGTAAATATCTTTGAGCGGGTATGGATCTGCAGGGTGATGGTCTGGTAACTTGATTTGGAGACAGCGAGCAATGGCATCCCAAACATGATTAGGAAAACCTTTGCTAAACATATTGCCGGTTTCATTTTCAGATAAGCGCTTTTTGTCGATCAAGTGCTGTACTTTCGAATAAAATTCTCGGTAAAATGCGCCCAAGTCTGCGAGGTTAACGACTTTGCGAGCGTATTTTCCAATGACGCGCTCAAGGTCATGCCTCTCGTATTTGCGATTCGTATTTGCATCGGGGTATTGTGCTATAATAGCGGTTTTAAAATCTTCGTAGGATTTCAAGGTGTTCTTATATTCGGGCAAGCTTTCCCAAAACTCAGAGATAACGAGGCCGGGGTAGTAGATAAACCATTTCTTTTTGTCGGCGGCATTATTAATGGAATGGCGAGTGAAGAGTCCTTCAATATCTCCAATGTAACACATCAATTCACATCCTGGACTTATTTCATCGACAATATTTGGGGTGCTCTTTTCTTTTCTGAATGGCATATTTGAGGCCATGACTGGTGGTTGTGTAGGGGGAATAACTGGTGGTGCGGGATTTTCTGCCGGTAATGTCACTACTGGTGGTATATCCGGTATAAAAGGGAAATATGAAGTGGATGCTTCGGTAGGGGGTTCGAAAGGTAATTCCTGCTCGAAGGATTCTTCTTTGATGTTGAAACATAGGGTAGTAGCGGTATCTGGGACTACTTCGTCGCTAGAGCCGATGGATTTGTCTCTATAATCGGTAAAGGAAGTGGATTCGACGCGATATCTGCCAAACACGGTTCCTGTATACGGTGATCCAGGTGCGATGTTGTAATTAGAACCGATGAGTTCTGTGGTAACTTCGTCAGCATCTGTAAATGATTGTTCTACGGCTGGATTTGGATTTTCAGGTTCGTCATCTGTGTCGGGAAATAAGTATACTTTGCCGGTGGAAATATCTAGTTCATGAGGAACCAGTGATTCTGGTGATGATTCGATGAAATTGCCCAGTATTGGGCTCAGCGGGGATTCTGGTAACTGTTCTTGTGTATTGATGGTGGAATTTGAAGCCTCAGGCTCCACTAAATGAGCGGTGGAAGCTTGTAATTGTTGGTGAGCAGAGGTATTATGAAGACCTTTGCCCTCTATGGGAATATATGGGGTTTTTTGAGCGAATTTATGGGAAATGGTGAAAGATTCGGGTTAGCAGCAAGTGAATGCTCGCTACGAAGGGCAAATTTAAAGGTGATGGGGCGTATAAAACGCGTGAAGAGAAATGATATGTGGGCGGTGAACTGAACCCTCACGGTGGGCTCCAAAAATGATGAACCTAGACTTCCGTGGAAATGGCAAACCAAAACTCAAAGAGTAATGATTAATGACAGTGTAGACCAGAGATAAAGGTACTGTGTTGTGCGAGTTGTTCAGGGCACCTCCGTGCGACCTAATCACTTCCTCTAGACACGAGTTTATACTGCAACTTTTCAGTCAAGCAAGTAGCACCCAAGCGATCGAGTACTAAAAGGTGTTGGCTGTAGGCCAGTGATAATCTCAATGACGAGATTGAACGGAATTGGGTATGACGTGAATACTGCAAATCTGTATAAAGAGGAGAAACGACTAGACGAGGTCTCTAGACATAGGTCCTATGAAAATAATGGTGAAAATAGAGCTATGTGTGCGGCAGTTAGTTTATAACCGGTGGAGTGTCGATCTACTGGGTGGCGATCCTAATAATGCCAGTCACTGTGGGCAAAAGTGTGAAAATACATTTATATCCAGTGGGGCATGGAGATAATGAGTGTTGATCCTATATGAGACGAAATATGCCGAAGTCGATGTTGAAAGCTGAGTCTACTTGGAGACGTTCCTATCCTATGTCAATGTCAAACCTATGAGTCCTCTCAAGGGACTATCCTATCCTATCCTATCCTATAACAGTCCTAAATGGTGTTGAGTCCAAAATGATCCTATGTTGATGATGTTGATTCCTATAAGTCTGCCAGAGACTACCCAAGTGGGCTGCAATAAACAATGTTGAAAATAAAGCTGAATAAAACTCCTATGGTACGAAGATGAAGACGATCCAATCCTATAAAACAAAAGAGGCGGTGTACGACACGAACACTGGTGTTACGCGCTAGACGCGAGTATCAACCACTAATGATGGGGTGCAAGCTAATGTGCGATGTACAACGCCGGAGATAATTCTAAAACCGATCGATCACAGTTTAGAATGTTTCTCAAGGAGAGCACAAGGGAGTACGAAGCTCAGACGGTGTAAAACCGGTCTTTGGCTTATAGCGAGCGTATGGAGTGCAAACAATTGCGGGTATGGTTCATTTAAAACCGGTGCTAATGACTGTAGCAAGTGTGTAGAGATGAGATTATATCCGGTGACAAGTGTATAGCGAGGCTAATGGCAGAGTAACGGGTGGTAGTTGATTAACTCTGTACTACAATTTTCTATCCATTCTTATACTACCGGAGATAATAATTATTAGTGGTACTTAGTAAAGCTATAACGCTGCAGCTTTGTAAAGATTCTAGCAACCATATGTATCTCCGTAGTTGCTTGTAACAGCCAATCCTCTGCATTACCAAAGGAAGGTAAATTTTCTAGATCATGGGTCTTCTCCAGCATGGTTTTTGAGGTGCTGTTTAACTGCAGACTGGGAGGGTATGGTCGATAACCTGAGGTCTATGAAAGGAGTATTGAGTGCTAGTGGCCTTGGCATGGTTTTATTGGTAAAACCGGGCATCGAGCTGACAAAAACCCGCTGATTATTGAAGCAGAATAACGGTCAACGAGTATGACCTCATATAATTAAAGGATCAATGCCGGGTTTTTATGCCATGATGCGCTAGTGATGCGCTCTGATGCATCGTATGATTTATCTCCGGTGGTCGCCTAATTGGTTGATATTGGTGCCTAGCCATGATGGCATACAATTTGAGCCATGAAACGAGTTGGGAGGGATATTCTTCATTATCTCCAGTTGTTGAAGGGTCAAGAAGGTCCTATAGTAGCATGTGCACACTGGAGATAATGTTATATCTGGTGCTAAGTCTTTTGTCACTTAGAAATGACAAAGTTCGCAAATTCTGAGCGTACAGAGCCCTGAGGCTCATTAGCGGCCACAACTTTGAAATTCATGCATTCGCACCCAGGTAAATCTTTTAAGTCAATGACACCAAAGATTTAAAAAGTTTAGGGGGAGGAGACATGGACGCCATGTTGTTTTCAGGCAGAAATCAAGAAAAATATTCAGCACACCATTTTCGTGCAAGATCTAATGAAATTATGAAAGAAACAAACCCACAATTCACAAAATACTCCATCAGAAATTGCACGGAGATAAAAATAAACTTCGCATTCCACCGGCATTTTCAAGATTTTCAAAGGAGATATCACAAAATCCACATTGCAGGAACGATATTTTATGACTAGAAGCACGGAGATAAACAAATCCAACCACCAACAGCGCCAAAGCCATGGTCAAGCACACTCATTACATTTCCAAATTTTCGATGGATCGGACCTAGGGAAATATTTCAAGACTCAGCCACAGGAAACACCGAGAGACCACAAGATTTCAATCGTTGAAATTCTCTAAGTCCAAATTCCTCAAAAATTTCATCCATAAATCTCAATAAAAATCACACAATCATTGAAGCAAGACGAAAAATCTTATATTTTTTTGCCCATCTTTTGGACTGCATACACACGAAATACTTGAAAAATAATATGGCCCGAAGGCATGATGTCAACAAAACATATATAAAAGGTTCAAAAAGAAAAAGCCCCAGTTGCCAACCAAGCACTACTTGCGAGATCGCTTCCACTTCCTAGAGGGACCAGGCTCACCCTCAGCAACCCCACCCACACCAAAGCCCACATCATCATCATCATCAGGAACCTCTTCAACCTGGGTATTTGAGTTTAGGCTTTCGTGAAGGTGACCAATCTGAGCACAAACACCTTGGAGATGGGTCATGGCATCGATGCCAGCCAGGTAGTTGGTGATAATGTCTTCAAGGGTGTTCGCATGCTGGGTAAGGGTGTCCATGGAGCTCTCAAAAGCATCGAGGGACTCTGTAAAAATTTTTAAAAAGAAAAAACGAACCAAGAAACACAAGGATGCACTATAGGCCTGAGGATGATAATGTTGAAGAGGGTTGAGGGCAGGGACTTTGTCGACATGACAAGGCAGCTTGGCATAATGACAACAAACACAAAGTACCGAATTCATTAAGAATTTGCGACACTGCGTCTTCTTGCGATAACATTGATTGCAAGGTTGTACATACTAGGCCACAATTAGTAATGAAACAAAGACAGAAAGAGAGCGCACCTGTTCACCAACAAAAGGAGCCACCTTTTTGTTCCACAATGCTTTATCAACTTTAATGAAATCTCCAAAATCCTTCGAAACCACCAGGACCCCGATAGTCTTGAAGCTGCCAACAATAGGTTGCAAGCCGGCAGGAACCTCTTCCCCGAAACCACCACCTTGTACCCCCATGGAAGCGAGTGGAGGACAAATTTGAGAAGGACCACGAGGATGATTGACTCGGGTAACAATAACTAAAATAAAGAAATGAAAAATCAGACAAAACCTGATACCTTCGGAATGTACTGTCACCCTTTGGAGCCGCAACTACCTCTTTAGCTTTCAACGTCTTTTTAGATGCTCGAAGAGCCTTGACCATTCCTTCAGTGGCAGAATTGTTTGGCGCAGGAGGGGGATTATCAAACTTCAGCTTCTTCTGGGGGCTTTTCTTGGATTTTTTGGGCTCAGGAGCTCCCAACAGCTTGAAGAGGGTGCTATTGGGATCAGCCAGATGGATATCATGGCCAATTCTCACCTCAGAAACGGATGTAGGACTATAAAATATTTAAAAAGTGGAGTTCAAGAGAAAGAAAAGAGATACGCACTTAGGACCCACGAAAATGGGAGAACGATATCGCCATGTGATATTTGTAGGGGGAGGACTCCCATCGTCCTCATTACCAATGTCCATAGCCATTAATTCTGATGTGGGCCTGGAGACTTTGTACTCGTCCTCATCGGTACCCGAAATTATCTCCTTCCCCTTCCCTTTGTCGATCGCCCCTGGAGTGGGAGGCTCATCCTTGTCATCTAAAATAAGGGTGTGCGGTTCCGATACGAAGATGAAACACTACCTGCTGAAGCTGGAACCGGATCTGGTAACACCGGGACAGACGGGGTAATTGCGTGAAGAGGATTAGAGCGATGAGTTACAATGGAGTCCGTAAAGGGACTAAACGATGGCGGAGATATCATGATATTGGCAGCCAGATGCAAAGGTGAAGTGGGATCAAGGCTGAAAGACGGCTCCGGTGTCGCGACCAGAAGATGAGGGCCAAGAAGAGTGAGTTTTGGGGGCTGAGGCCCTGCAGCAGGATTATACAAAGGTGCCTTTGGAGGTGCGAAGGCTTGCGAAGTAGAAGAAACGGCCAAAAAAGAAGGAGGTGCCAAGGGAGCTGCAGACACCGAGCGAGATGGAGCCACCGGCACAAGGTTCTCTGGCAATGGTAGAGGGAAAACCTTGAGGGAGTATTGCCGCTGGATACAACACATCGGTAGAAGAAAGAAAAGAGAAAAAAGTGTATGCACCACATGGTTTACCAACTCGTTATACTCCAAACAGAAAGATACCACCTTTTCATCAGGGAACTCCAGCAGCAACTGCAAAAACTTGTATTCTACCCCCTGAAAGTCCTTAGCCAAAATCCCCACTGTATCCACCTGGGCCTTGCAATGTTCCCAAAAGCCTTTCGCATTGTGTACCCATTTGTCTACACAGGCTGATGTCCAAGAAGATTGGGGTGGCATTCCTTGGAGCCACGACAACAACTCAAGGCCGGCATAGTACTTGCCGTGTGCCAGTGACTTTTGAAACACGGTAGGCTCCTTGGGACCGGCAGAGCCAAAGACAGCGGCTGGTGAAGTCGCCTTGTTCAATTGAGAAAGGTCTTCAGGTGGTTCAGAACACGCCATTTGGAGGTGTTCAAGGATATATGTGAAGAAAGCAAGCAGTAGGAGACAGAAGAAAGCAGTTGGTAATTATAAAAAGAAGGGCACTTAGTGAAAATTTCACTAAGTTCCCTCACCCACGCGCGTAAAAGGCTAAAAGTGCCTTGAAATCTTATAAAAGAAGATGAAAAACTAACAAGATGCATACCGGAATGTTCTGAGAAGCGGAACCACCATTACTGGTGATCAGAAAATAGGTCACCGATGTGTCCTGAGCAATATGGGTTCCCAAAAAGGAAATTAAATATCGCCACCAACGTCATTACATGGCAACCGTGCCCAAAACCCTAGCTTCCTGTGGGAACTCGGTTATAAAGCCTCCGGATTTATGTTCCAGAGTGACATAATAAAAGTTTAGGGGGGATGATGAGCCTCAGGGCTCTGTACGCTCAGAATTCGCAAACTTTGTCATTTCTAAGTGACAACTGACTTAGCACCAGATATAATATTATCTCTGATGTGCACACGCTACTATAGGACCTCCTTGACACTTCAACAACCGGATATAATGGAGAATATCCATCCCAACTTGTTTCGTGGTTCAAATTGTACGCCATCATGGCTAGGCACCAATATCAACCAATGAGGTGACCACCAGAGATAAATCATATGACGCATCAGAGTGCATCACTAGCGCATCATGGAATAAAAACTCGGCATTGATCCTTTAATTATGAGGTCATACTCGTCGACCGTTATTCCGCTTCAATAATCACCGGGTTTTTGTCAGCTCGATGCCTGGTTTTACCAATAAAACCATGCCAAGGCCACTAGCGCTCAATACTCCTTTCATACACCTCAGGTTATCAACCATACCCTCACAGTCCGCAGCTAAACAGCACCTCCATAACCATGCTGGAGAAGACTTATGACCTAAAGAATTTACCTTTCTTCAGTAACACAGAAGATTGGCTGTTACAAGCAACTACGGAGATACATATGGATGCTAGGATCTTTACAAAGCCACAGCCTTGTAGCATTACTAAGTGCCGCTATTAATAATTATCTCTGGTAGTATAAAAGTGGATAGAAAATTGTAGTACAGCAGTTAATCACCTACCACCCATTACTCTGCCATTAGCCTCGCTATACGCTTGTCACCGGATATAAATCTCATCTCTACACACTTGCTACAACCATTAACACCGGTTTTAAATGAACCATACCCCACACATAGCGCAGTATATGAACAATAGCAATTGTTTGCACTCCATACGCTCGCTATAGGTCAGAGACCGGTTTTACACCGTCTGAGCTTCGTACTCCTTCGCGCTCTCCTTGAGAAATGCTCTAAACCGTGATCGACTGGTTTTAGGAATTATCTCCGGCGTTGTACATCGCACATTAGCTTGCACCCCATCATTCATGGTTGATACTCGTGTCTAGCATGTAACACCAGTGTTCGCGTCGTACACCACCTCTTTTGTTTTATAGGATTGGATCGTCTTCATCTTCATACCATAGGAGTTTTATTCAGCTTTATTTTCAACATCGTTTATTGCAGCCCCCTTGGGTAGTCTCTGGCAGACTTATAGGAATCAACATCGTCAACATAGGATTGCTTTGGACTCAACACTGTTTGGGGCTGTTATAGGATAGGATAGGATAGGATAGGATAGTCCCTCAAGAGGACTCATAGGTTTGACATTGACATAGGATAGGAAATTCTCCAAGTAGACTCAGCTTTCGACATTGACTTCAGTATATTTCAGCAACACTCATTATCTCCATGCCCCACCGGATATAAATGTATTTTCACACTTTTGCCCACATTAACTGGCATTATTAGGATCACCACCCAGTACATTGACACTCCACCGGTTATAAACCAACTGCCCCACCCCTAGCTTCATTTTCACTGTTATTTTCATAGGACCAACGTCTAGAGACCTCGTCTATTTGTTTCCCCTCATTACACCGGATTTGCAGTATTCATGTCATACCCAAAACCGTTCAATCTCGTCATTGAGATTATCACCGGCCTACAGCCAATACCTTTTAGTACTCAATCACTTGAGTGCTACTTGCTTGACTGAAAAGTCGCAGTGTAAACTCGCGTCTAGAGGAAGTGATTAGGTCGCACAGAGGTGCCCCGAACAACTCGCACAACACAGTACCTTTATCTCCAGTCTACACCATCATTAATCATTACTCTTTGAGTTTTGGTTTGCCGTTGCCACAGAAGTAAAGGTTCATCACCGGTGCTCTTGTTATAAATCCATGCATAGAAGACAGCCTGTATTGTTGTATGTACCTATTTGCATGAATCGCAGAATGTCTTCTTTGCTGTATGCCTTTTTGACGATGATGAGAACACGATCGAGAACATCATGGGTAATCTGCGAGGACTATGGAAGGCTGTTCCTCAACTACAAACCATCTGGTGAGAAGCCATTGAATGACTAGAGGAGCAAGATCATTTTCCACAGCTCGGTTCAAACACGAGAAATACTCAATGCCAAGCATGTGAACCTTGTCAATGAAAAGGACTGAATATTTCTCATTAGCATACAGCATTTTGGTGTAAGAAGTCTATGTACACCAGTAATGATCTCTGCCTTGCCCTCCTCACGCCATTCCGAGTCCTTGGTGTTGATCTGATCCTGTAGCTCTAGCTTGATTTCACCCATGTCGTCCACTAACAAAAGCTAGGGAAGTTGTATCCTAGTACTATTGATCACATCTAGCTCACAACCTCCTGCCGCTTTGTATTTCACCTTGCAAGAATCGAACAAATTTAGTCTACACATCATCAGTTAGTCTAGCAACATTGCTGAAAAAATAGGACATACATGCAACCCCCATAACTTAATAACAGAAATTGCCAAGTGTACAGGAACCGTCCATTGCCTACTCCTAGATGCTATGGGGAGTGGGAGAGGCGATGATGACTTCCCTGCCTACTATTCCGACGATTGGGCAGACGAGGAGAGTTTTTGCAGGCCCTGTTTTTTTCGCTTGGTGTTCCGATGAGGAGAGAAGCCATAAGCAACTTTGGAACTGTTTGCATTCGTATTTTGGTCTTCCCGAGTGGAAAGTGTTACAAGAGTGAATACACTTACACCAGGAAACCACGAGAGAAGTTGGAATAAAAAGTGCTCAGTCAACAAAACGAATATAAAAAAATCTTCATTCATTCACGTCGTTAGGTCATAATACAATTCCATGGTATGGGTATTATGGAGTAGAGTAGGGCATCCACTACACTGTACAAAATATAATAACGATGAAAGCCAGGGTCATGAGTGAGAAAAGAGAGCGAATAACATATCAGAATATGTGTGGGGTAACCAAATTGCAGGAAAAAAAAGAGAAAGTACAAGCACAGAAAGATACATACTCGGAATAAATTACATATACTTTTTTGTTTAACTGGGGCCATGAGGCTGAATAGATATCCCCTGCGCGATCATCGGTTACAATCCACAGTTGAGTATGAGAAACACATCACCGAGATAACCTTGTTGTCTCAGTGTCTTGCTCGCATACTTCTGCTTTGAACACCATTCGGTGTTTCACAGGCTATAACTAGTGGAGGCATTGCATACAAGCCTGGTGGAGACTCGAACTTGGTGTGGATAACGTCAGCCCATTTGGTGGATGTCGGTGGCGAGCTTTCTGCTCTTTTGCTAGTATTGGATATGGAAAACTCTTCTTTCGCAATAGATGAGCGTGGGTCCAGGGTATCCCATTCATCAGTAGCATCGAGCTCGCTGGAGGGCGATAATAAGGGGTCGCACGCGTTGTCAGTATAATGCTTGCGACCGCGAGATGGTTGTCGTTCCAACTCGCTGATAGGCAGCATGGATGGCATGTTATAGTCAGAAGGAGTCGTTGGAAGGATACAGGGGCTATTGGATCGTGAAACGGATGTCACAAATGGAGATCTCTTTTGTAGGCCACAACCGTGCTCAAGAGAGTGAGGAGCCGATGACGGTGGGGAAGACACGATTGAAGACGAGGATTGTAGGCTTATAATGGAGGAGTCAAGTCCAGGGACTGCATGTCGTGAAATGCTTCGTTCCATGCTCCCCATGTCCATCAGCACTGGTGCACGAGATAATGAGCGTCGGGCATGAGATGTAGACCGCCTAGCAGCCGTGCTCATGGAAGGTCTCGTCGGCCCGTCTTCCTGCTCCCAATCCGGTGACACGCTCGCAATGTGTCTACCCGTGTAATTTTGCGATATGTATGAATACATACATGGTATAAGGGCTAGTTACTGAGGTAACACAAAATACAGAAAGAGCGCAATACTCTATGCATAGAGCGCAGTGTCAAACACACAGAGTGCAGTAATATACGTATGGAGCATGATACCGAGTCACGTGCAGTACGACCTCGAGTGACAATTAGTAGAGTGCATACTCTAACTTAGAATGATACTGGTTGAGGTCACACTAAGTATGAGAGCTCAGCACTTGATATTGAATACACTAGAGGCAGATCAGATACGTGCTCCAATGAATTGATGAGACAGACATGATATGCGAAGGATGGATCTGGCACGCGTGTTGCGCGCATATATAAAAATAGCCATAGAGCGCAGTGATATCAACATAGCACATGGTATAACAACGCACGCATGCGCATGCAAGTCTGAAGTGACTATTGGTAGAGTGCATGCTCTAACTTAGTATGATACTTCATTGAGGTCACACTAAGTACAAGAGCTCAGCACTCGATACTGAATGCACTATCAACAGATTGCATACATGATCCGCAGACATAATAAAAGACATGCCTGATCCCAAGAGAACTACGTGACACATTGATCAATGATGCACAGGGCCCTGATTGCGCGGCACACACGTGCGTGTCCCCAAATAATGCCTGAGTATAGATAACTCCGAGAGAACCCAGTTTGGCCAAAGAGCGCAGTACCTAGGCTTACCACAGGTATCCCCCACCAACCAGAGAAACCTAGAAACTCAACATTTGAATGAGATACAGTGTATAGGATTGGTTGCCACTCCAAGTATCCTCCGAAGAAATGACGAGTGACATGCCAATGTATAGAATGCAGTGCAAGTGGAGTATCAACCATGAGGAGACAGAATCTGGTCTCGAGATAGGCCTACAACCAAGTGTCCAGCCCTGGGCATGCTATAACAACGCACGTGCATTGCGAGGAATAATGTTCCGAGGTTCTAACAGTACTGTATTAAGTTGTATCGACGTGTATGATGTAGAATTGTATAAATACTGTAGTGTAGATGTAGAGTACAAGTTTCAAGCCCACAGTGTAATAGTGCAAAGCTTTTCAGCCATGCGCTCTAGCACTTAGAGTAGCTAGGAACTTCGAGAGAGAATACAACCCATATCAGATATCTATTGTGTGATTTAAGTCGTGCGCTTAGACAAGAAAATAGTGTGGCACTCCATGCAGAGAGTCTGGTTTCGGTTTGACTTGCGCTCTGTGAGAGAATAAGAGTACGGTGTCTTGAAGGTCACCCTTTTGAGTTCTTGAGGGCATTTGTGTGACGCAAGGCATTACAGGCGGCAGAGGTTCAAACCCTTTGGCTTGATTAGTGTTCGCTTTTCTGTGTTATTTCCGCAGGTTGGCAAAGGTTCAAACCCTTTGGCTTGTCGGACAGGGTTTCTCTGGATTGCATAGGTTCGAATCCTGTGAATCTACGATCGGTTGGAAGCTCAAGCACGTAGGTTCAAACCCTGTGGCTCTTGTGGAAGTTTCGGAGTTTTGTGTCAGTGTAGACACTTCTCCACGTGTTTGCAAAGGTTTTGGTTTAGCGCGCGACACGCGAGGTTTATTAGTGTGTTGAATTTAATAGGAATTGGTTTCTGCTTCGAGCGCAGTTGTTTAAGTGGTGTTTAGGGTGTTATTGATTGTGTGCAGTGGTTATTAGAGTCCCGAGCGACTGCTAGAAAGTTGTGGAGACGTTTGACGAAGTTGTATTGTGTTATACACCCTTGCCTTGAGGCCCGGCGACGGAAGTCGCACCCTCTTGTTCTTGAGAAAAGCCTTTGGACTTAGAGAAGTCTAGCTATTATACGAGCGCTATTGCTGCGCATGTATCTTAGAGACATTGAGAATTGAATTGTATTGGTTCGCTACTTTCATCGCATTAGAATCCCCCCACGAACTTGAGCATGTTTGTGTGTGTAGTGTTGGGTGTGGGTGTGATCAGTGTCTTCAACACTGTTGCATTTCTAGCTCTGTGCACTTAGACAGCTCTTCACCGGAACATCAGCACTTCGGGGCCACGAGTGGGATTGAGGGGTAGTGGGAGAAGAACGGTGAGCTGAAACGTCATCGTCAATTTCGGGAGGTGCAATATTGTCACCTTCACTTCCGCCTCCTACACCCCACACAACCTCATCCACTATCGCAATTGTCCAGCGTGAAGAGACGTTTCGGTCCATACATCCCTGAAGAACTTGTTCCGTACTACGACCAACATCAGATGGAAAGTCGATGTCACCTGTAAAGGAGTAATCAGCTAAGCGAACATATGTAATGCTTCAAACTCACTATGCCGGATCTTGATTTGTAATCTTGGTTCAAAAGAGTCCACAAAGGGGAGCTTGCCTGTCAACAGCACGAAGAGCATGATGCCAAGGGCCCATATGTCCTGAGAAGGATCAGAGAGGCAATGGAGAGTTGACAAAAGTTCAGGGGCGGCATAAGGCAGCGAGCCTGGCTGAAACGAATGGACCTTCTCAGCAAACTGAGCCGAGGTTGTGGTCGAATTACGGTGTCTTGGCAAATGATGGGCCAACAGCACCGCTTTCAGATGTCACTTGGGTGGAGTCAACAAGGACACTGACACAGCCCGCTGGATGCCCATATTGGATGCCTCGTGCTCGTCATCTGTCTCCACAGCATTCTCACCTTCGCCTATCCTCTTTGCCATGCCAAAATCTCCAATGCGGCATGTACCCATATCATCAACCAAAACATTTTCGAGCTTCATGTCCCGATGAACGTACATGGTGACCTCATGCAAATATCTCAGTCCTCTGACCACTTGTCTGAACATCATACCTGCTTCATCCTGTGGCAGAGTCCCTTCTCGCTTGAGTATGTTGAAAAGAGAGCCGGCGGGGCAGTAGAGCATAAAGAAGTAATCAGCAGTGGGTTTATGTGCCGTAGAGAAGAGAGGTAAGATGTGCTCATGGCTGAGTGACGCCTATACTTCAGCTTCATGCTCGAGATGCTTCCGGGCCAGCGGCACTTTGCCTTGGCCGTGCAAATCTAAGTGACAGACAATCTTGACAGGGACAGCACCACCTGATGTGGAGTAAGCCCTGCATATCGTGGAGAATCCGCCATAGCCAATAATCTTGCCCAGCATGTAACCAGCCATGACTTCGTCGCTACCAACAGAGGGTGTAGGACTAAAGGCGGGTGCAGGGCACAACCTCCCATCATTTTGTATCTCACCTTGTGGGAATCGAGCAAATTTAGTCTACGCATCATCAGTTAGTCTAGCGACGTTGCCTAAAAAGATAGAACATACATCACCATCCATAACATCATCTGTCGGCTATGCAAATAGGCAATCATGTTTAAAGTGATTTTAATGGATGTCTTGTCGATGGTAATGATGTCTCCTGCTAGGACTCTGAACATCGATCATTTTCAACCCAAGTTGTGGATAGTCTCCATGTCGGTAATTTTGATAGTGAAGTATCCAGTTTTCGTAGCCTGCAAAACAATATCTGTCAGCGCTTAATCTTTATTAGCAGAAAGTTGCCTGCATACTCCAACGAGACTCCGGTTAATTGAAATCTTGGCGACAGCTCCTTCAATGATGTTGCATCTATCAATGCTCCATCACAGAGCCTCCGTCCTTGACATCAACAATGAGAATATATCGCTGCACGAGCAATCATGGTGGGAGAAACGTCCTCATCTAGCGTATGCGCCGTACCTATTGTCACAGGTCAAGCCAAACCGAACAGTAGAAGATACGAGACACGCACCCAGTTCAATAATGGCATTTCCTGTCCACGAATGTCAGGCAAACAACATTGCTCACCCTGCTAAATAACATTCCCATTCCATCTTGAGAATCTTACAAGCAGCCTTCCTGTCGTACATTGTTTGTGAAGTAGTCCTTTGCCCTGACCGGCTATCGAGTCCCAACCCGCTCAAATGTGAATAGCCGCCAGGATATCTTGGTGAGATATTTTTGAGGTTGAAGAGTTCTCACCATTCGGGAAGGTCACGTAGCATTCCAAGAATGCCTTGAAGGTTTCTTGATGCGAGGGACCTTGAAGGCCAGGTGAGATACAAGGCAGATGGCGGTAAGGATTTGAGAGCACATTTTACGGCACTGCAGTCGACGACAGAGCTGAGTGATAAGAAGAGGGAAGAAAGTTGATCCTTGTTTGCCACAGGGTAAGATCGGCAAAACCGCCTGGTCTGGGTCCATTCCCGACAGCCATCATCCTCCAACTCCACATATGCCTCTGAATCGATTCATCCCTTTGCTATCATCATCTGAATCCGCTCCTACAAAAACTGAGGAGTGTGTTATCTTGGCTTTACTTCTCTATGAATTTTCTCTGGCAACTCTGACAAAGCTACCACTTGAGAACGGTAAGCATTGCCCTAAATTGCATAGCATCATGCATCATCAATGTATTATTATAGTATGCGACATCTGATGCTCGTATTCGTTCCGAGGAATGATGGCCTTGCACTTGAGCACCCCAGAATTTCTGGAAAAACAACTTGGTAGCCGACCTATGGATGTATGATTCACAATCCCAGCCTCGTCCCCTCCCTGCTACACTGGTAACATTGCTGCTCCCCTACAGCATTGCACAGTCTGGTATGTTTATGCATTCCAGTATCGGAAAAGATTGAACTGATGTAGCTTGCAAAGCATCAATATTAATGTTGCTGATCTGCAAGAGCCTGTACGATGCTTCGTCTCCAAGGGCATCGCCATCGATGTCATCCGGTGTTTATTCGAGCAGTAATAATTCCTATTCCAATCTTGGAGAACAAAAGTACCCGTGTCCGTTCCTTTACATGAAGTCACTTACATCACCTCCCAGGCCTCATTGCTCCCTCAATGTGATGCAGATCAAATATGCGCCTGCAACTGTGTCTGCACAAGCAAATGTCTCTATGTGGGGGCACTGCCCAATTTCTGGCGATCCATCAGAGTTTTGACAGGATGTTCGTCATGGCAGATCCAACGTAACGATCGAACTAATCCAAGATATTTATTGAATGCCGGAAGCTCACCTTCCTGTTGCTGACCGTGCTTTTCACATTAACTTGTTTCCTTGTCGTTGAATGGGGAATTGTGGCGAGCGAGCTTTGGACTCAACCCACGTGCTGCGCCTTGCCTGTTCACCTTTACTGAGTCGGAATCGTGCATTCGTGTCGAGTGCTGAAGGGAAATGAATCTTTATCCTCACAGCGTACGATCTACCAGTGTCTTTGACCATCCGCTCTGCCACCGTCCACGGTGGTCAATGAGGGTGCATACATGGTCAGCGTCATGCGCACTATGGGGTAATATCAAGGTATATTGTTTCATATGCTATGGTCCATATCTGTCTCAAAGTTCTGCATTTTAGGTGCAATCATACTCTCTAGAGCGTCCAGTGGATCATCTGACATCACCACTCTGCCTTGGGTGTTCACTGATCCCATATCGTCGACAACCATTTCTACCATCGGAGAACTGAGAGCAGGAACAAATGCTTTCGACAATTTTCCGGCACGCAGAGCTTGTTCACACTGACGGAGTTCTTGCACTAGCGGCAAGTAAATTATGGTAAGGAGTCAACGACGATTCTTTGACAAAATAAATCTCCACAGGAAGGTATTTCTGGGGCCTCGGTAGCAGAGTTTTGAGGAGGTGCAGTGGAGACCGAGGATGGCATGAACAAGCATTAGATGAGATGGAATGACATGCCAGAAAGCTTGTCAAGAGACCAACTTTATATACCGGGACTAGGCCCAGCTCCTAAGTGCAAGAACGAGGAAAAGAAGGACCAAATTATTGCTATCTTATATATATAAGACAGTTCGCAAGCTTCCAATCATATTTGATTATGTAAAATTAGCGGACTTTGAAATATCCACTCCTCTTCTGTAGGCACTGCCACAACCGGCTATTACAGGACCGGTCCTATAGCACTGCCACGAGCCCGGCTTAACCTGGCTGCACTGCCACCTGCTGTTTTTGTGGTCACTCCTATGTGAGACTGCCACACCCAGGTAAGCATTAGTTCCATTTCATGATATTGGTGACAAGCCTACCTTCTGTACTAAAGGATAACAACATCTCAGTTAGCACACTGTACCTGATAATGAGAGGATAAGAGTAAGATCTTTAAAGACTATGTATGTACATGGATAGAAAGGTAACAAAATATTCAAACCTCAGTCAGCACAGTAAAAGCAGAAAATACTGAGGTGTAGAAAACTAAAGTACACCCTATATATGTAACCAGAGGTTGAGTGAGATAGTATCATGAGGATGTATTTTTGTTATATCGAGATCTCAGGAGATATGCACCATTTTTTCATCCTTTTGTGTATTTTGCTCCTGATATCTTTACATAACTAAGATATGCAGAGGGATATAGATTCCATCTGTGCTATGCCTTATTCAAATGTCACAATGCAGGGAGATTACTGTGGCATGACCAATTGGGTATTCAATATGTTCTTACTACTAATTCTCTCTGAATGCAATTAGCTATTGGTAGAAAAATATATGTTAGATCTCAGTTCACACAGCATAGGCAAAACAACTGTATATTAACAGTGTACTGTACCTATTGGTAGAAGAATATACATTAGATCTAAGATCAAGTGTGAGTAAGTAAATAGTAAATGTGGTATAGGTTTACACATCTCAGTCAGAAAAGCATAGATGAAACAACTGAGGTATACGGTGACTACAGTGAGACTTTATAAGTGAGATTGAGTAATGACAGGATTTAGGATATAAAAGATAGGTAGTAGGAACAAAAGGTGATCAAAAAAAAGATAGGGTGTGCATATGGCAGGATGGATATCTTTCAATATCAGCAGGTTCTGAAGAAGTTTCCAGGGACAGGTGATGGTATAATGGAGTATGGATAAGACAATCATGGATGAGATGACAGTGATGCTGCTGCCTTCTATCAAATTGAATTTCTTCAGAATTTTAATCCCTCTGGATTACCATGTGCCAAGCTGGATACCCACATATGCTCCTATGCAATCTGGATCCAGCTAATAGCCTATGCAATAGGACATGGATTAGGGCTTTGCAACATCACTGTATGGTATGGTTGTATGGGTACCATTCCTGTACCATCAGAGAGTTTTGCCTATTTTGTATTGTACAGGTCCTATATGGGTATCTGAAAATGGACTAATTAGTGAGTTTTTTTTGACCAATATAGATAAAACAATGAAAACTGACTGTTTCTGCAATATTTGATGCTGATGTCTGCCCTTGAAGGTAACCATTGATGTATATATGGTAATGACAGCTGTTACCATCACTATACCATCGAGGCCAAGTTTCTGATGGTTGACAGCTGTCCTCTGTATGGCCATATACTGTACATGGTATGGTGTGAAGCCCTAACATGGATGATTCTCACTGGCTTCCATCCTCATGTTTTAGAATGTTGTCTTCTTAGTGGCACCCATATGAGCAAGACTGTCTTCATTCCCTATATCACTGTCAATGAAGATACAGCCAAACTACTTATTGCATTTTCATGTTGTTAATTTCCAGTCAGGCTGGCATTTGAAATGACAATCAACAAGTCTCAAGGCCAATCAGTCACCTATGTGGGATTGGATCTACATACTCCTGTTCTTTCACATGGACAACTGTATGTGGCACTTAGCTGCTGCACTTCTGGACAATGGATTTGAGTTTGCTTTTCACCAACAGAAAAAAATACTGATACATTGAATATTGCATATTCTGAAGCTCAATTACAATCATAATGTTAGTATGAGAACAGCTCAGTCAGTCATGTAGTCGATGTGAATGGCTTTATTGTATACGCTACCTGTTAGTATGAGAACAGCTGTATGAATGTAGCATAAGAAATATATATGATAGAATGAACATAAGATACACACCTCAGTCAGTCATGTAGTCAATGTGAACAGCTGAGGTGCAATAAAGGGGATACAGCAGATATAAGTAGGAATGGATAGGAGATGTAATCTAAATATAGTAAGTATGTTCAATCAAATAAGGTGAAATGTTGGTATGTCGAATAGGGACACTCAGAATAGGCTGAATCTCCAACACATAATACTTATTTTCTTTCAAACTAACATCTTAGTAATAAGCCAGGTTTGGGGCGGGCCCCAACAAGCTGAAGTCCTGTGTCGTAGTCAGGTTGCCAAGACCCGAGATATGAGGGTCTGGCAATCATGACGAAGACACGGGACGGAAGCTTGTCTATATAATAATACAGGATGAGCACAGCCACAGACCTGCTTATGTAAAATTAGCGGACTTTGAATTCTCTACTCCTCTTATGCACTGCCACAGGCCCGGCTTTCCCCAGCTGAGTTTGAATTGGGCTGCACTGCCACTTCCATTTTTGTGTTTCTGGCTTTCCTGCACCACATTGGGTGCCCCATTGACACTTCCTGTGCCATGCTCATCTCAGGTGAGCATTAGATCCATTTTATGATATTGGTGACAAGCCTACTCCTCTGTACTAATGATGAAAGGATAAGGAGTAATATCTCAGCAGAGCAAAAGCAGAAGTGGCTGCATTGAGTTGTAATGAGAGGATAAGAGTAAGATCTGTAAAGACTGCACATGTATGAGGGTAGAAAGGTAACATAAAATATTCAATCCTCAGTTAGCACAGCAAAAGCAGAAGAGACCGGGGTGTGGAAAACTAAAGTACACTTTATATATGTAACCAGAGGTTGAGTGAGGTAGCACCATGAAGAACTAAGATAATGTAAGTAAAATAGGTACAGATTTGCTTTCATGTGTATGCATGTGAATAGGTCCTCATTTAGGTATAAGGCATAGCATGGACAGCATCTGTGATTCTGCATCTATCCATGTATTTTTGTTATATAAAGTTCTCAGGAGATTTACGCACTATATTTTCATCATTTTTGGGTATTTTGCTCTTTCTATCTTTAAATAGCTAAGATATGGGGATGAATGCAGATGTGATCTGCACTATGCCTTAGTTAAATGCCACAAGCCAGGAAGATTGGTGTGGCAGGACCAATTGGACATTCAATGTGTTCATACCAATTCTCTCTGACACCAATCAGCTATTGGTAGAAGTATATTCATTAGATCTCAGTAAGCACAGTGTTGGCAAAATGGCTGTATATTAACAGTGTACTATACCTATTGGTAGAAGAATGTATGTTAGATCTAAGAACAAGTGTGAGTAAGTAAGTAGTAAATGTTGTATAGGTATATATACCTCAGACAACACAGCATAAATGAAATCAATGAGGTATAAGGTGACTATGGTGAGGGTTTATATGTAAGCTCAAGTAATGACAGGATGTAGAATATAAAGGGTAAGTAGTAGGAACAAAAAGTGATAAAAAATAAAATAGGGTATACACACAGCAGGATGGATATCCTTCAACATCAGCAGGGTTCTGGAGAGGTTCCCAGGAACAGGGGATGGTATAGTGGAGTATGGATAAGATGATCATGGATGAGATAACAATGATGCTGCTACCTTCCATCCAGTTGAATTCCTTCAGAATTTTAATCCCTCTGGATTACCCTGTGCAAAGCTGGATGCCCACTTATGCTCCTATGCAATCTGGATCCAGCTAATGGTCTATGCAATGGGACATGGATGATTCTCATCCAATTTCATCCTCATGTTTTGGAAAATTGTCTTCTTAGTGGCAACTATATGGGCAAGACTGTCTTCATTCCCTGTATCACTGTTAATACAGATACAGCCAAACCTCCCATTGCATTTTCACATCATCAATATCCAGTCAGGCTGGCATTTGAAATGACAATCAATAAGCCTCAAGGCCATTCAGTCACATATGTGGGATTGGATTTACCTACTCCTGTTTTTTCACATGGTCGACTGTATGTGGCACTTAGCAACTGCACTTCTGACAGTAGTGTCATTGGTCTTATCTGCCAGAAACTCCCCTGCCTTAAACGAGGTTCCACTGTCAATGACAGCACCAGCTGAGCCAACTCCCACTGCACCTAATGCCATGAAACCAATGATTTGCCGATCAACATGTGTGGCACACCCCAGGACTGATGCTGCTGAATCTCTGCTGTCAGAGCAACATGAATCTGAGGCCCATGCAAGTGGAAATGACTGGGTAACCAATAGCAAACAGCCACATGCTTCAATTGCGACTGGGAACTCACCAGAGCCTTACATTCCATGCACCAACAGAAAAAAATACAGATGCATTGAATATTGTATTCTGAAGCACTATTACAATCATAATATATATTTTCTCTGAAACTAACATCTCAAATTTTAAGTAATAAGCCAGGTTTGGGGCGGGCCCCAACAAGCTGAAGTTCCGTGTTGTAGTCAGGTTGCCAAGACCCGAGGTACGAGGGTCTGGCAATCATGACGAAGACACAGGACAGAAGCTTGTCATATATATAAGTTAGGACATGCACAGCCACAGAAATGCTTATGTAAATTACCAGACTTTGAATTCTCTACTCCTCTTCTGTAGGCACTGCCACAACCGGCTATTGAAGGACCGGTCCTATAGCACTGCCACGAGCCCGGCTTAACCCAGATGCACTGCCACCTGCTGTTTTTGTGGTCACTCCTATGTGAGACTGCCACACCCAGGTAAGCATTAGTTCCATTTCATGATATTGGTGACAAGCCCACCTTCTGTACTAAAGGATAGTAACATCTCAGTTAGCACACTGTACCTGATAATGGGAGGATAAGAGTAAGATCTTTAAAGACTATGTATGTACATGGATAGAAAGGTAACAAAATATTCAAACCTCAGTCAGCACAGTAAAAGCAGAAAGTACTGAGGTGTAGAAAACTAAAGTACATCTTATATATGTAACCAGAGGTTGAGTGAGATAGTATCATGAGGATGTATTTTTGTTATATCAAGATCTCAGGAGATATACACTATTTTTTCATCTTTTTTGCATATTTTGCTCCTGATATCTTTACATAACTAAGATATGCAGAGGGATGTAGATGCCATCTGTGCTATGCCTTATTCAAATGTCACAATGCAGGAAGATTAGTCTGGCATGACCAATTGGGTATTCAATATATTCTTACTACTAATTCTCTCTGAATGCAATTAGCTATTGGTAGAAAAATATATGTTAGATCTCAGTTCACACAGCATAGGCAAAACAACTGTACATTAACAGTGTACTGTACCTATTGGTAGAAGAGTATACATTAGATCTAAGACCAAGTGTGAGTAAGTAAATAGTAAATGTGGTATAGGCTTACACACCTCAGTCAGCAAAGCATAAATGAAACAACTGAGGTAAAAGGTGACTATGGTGAGACTTTATAAGTGAGATTGAGTAATGACAAGATTTATAATATAATATAATATAAAAGATAGGTAGTAGGAACAAAAGGCGATCAAAAAAAAGGTAGGCTGTGCATATGGCAGGATGGATATCCTTCAATATCAGCAGGTTCTGAAGAAGTTTCCAGGGACAGGTGATGGTATAGTGGAGTATGGATAAGATGATCATGGATGAGATGACAGTGATGCTGCTGCCTTCTATTCAATTGAATTTCTTCAGAATTTTAATCCCTCTGGATTACCATGTGTAAAGCTGGATACCCACTTATGCTCCTATGCAATCTGGATCCAGCTAATAGCCTATGCAATAGGACATGGATTAGGGCTTTGCACCATCACTGTATGGTATGGTTGTATGGGTGTCATTGTATGGGTACCATCCCTGTACTGTCAGAGAGATTTGCACATTTTGTATTGTACAGGTCCTATATGGGTATCTGAAAATGGACTAATTAGTGAGTTTTTTTTGACCGGTATAGATAAAACAATGAAAACTGACTGTTTCTGCAATATTTGATGCTGATGTCCACCCTTGAAGGTAACCATTGATGTATATATGGTAATGACAGCTGTTACCATCACCATACCATCAAGGCCAAGTTTCTGATGGTTGACTGCTGTCCTCTGTATGGCCATATACTGTACATGGTATGGTGTGAAGCCCTAACATGGATGATTCTTACTGGCTTCCATCCTCATATTTTGGAATGTTGTCTTCTTAGTGGCACCCATATGAGCAAGACTATCTCCATTCCCCATATCACTGTCAATGAAGATACTGCCAAACTACCTATTGCATTTTCATGTTGTAAATCTCCAGTCAGGCTGGCATTTGCAATGACAATCAACAAGTCTCAAGGCCAGTCAGTCACTTATGTGAGATTGGATCTACATACTCCTGTTCATTCACATGGACAACTGTATGCAGCACTTAGCTGCTGCACTTCTGGACAACAGATTTGAGTTTGCTTTTCACCAACAGAAAAAAATACTGATACATTGAATATTGCATATTCTGAAGCTCAATTACAATCATAATGTTAGTTTGAGAACAGCTCAGTCAGTCACATAGTCAATGTGAATGGCTTTATTGTATGAATGTAGCATAAGAAATATATATGATAGAATGAACATAAGATACACACCTCAGTCAGTCCTGTAGTCAATGTGAATGGCTGAGGTGCGTTAAAGGGGATACGGCAGATATAAGTAGGAATGGATAGGAGATGTAATCTAAATATAGTAAGTATGTTCAATCAAATAAGGTAAAATGTCGGTACGTCGAATAGGTGGGACACTCAGGATAGGCTGAATCTCCAACACATAATACATATTTTCTCTCAAACTAACATCTTAGTAATAAGCCAGGTTTGGGGTGGGCCCCAACAAGCTGAAGTTACATGTCGTAGTCAGGTT
Organism: Armillaria novae-zelandiae; assembly: GCA_030435655.1. NCBI lineage: Eukaryota > Fungi > Basidiomycota > Agaricomycetes > Agaricales > Physalacriaceae > Armillaria > Armillaria novae-zelandiae. The sequence goes on from JAUEPR010000124.1 coordinate 81,669, forward strand.
GCCAAGACCCGAGGTACGAGGGTCTGGCAATTGTGACGAAGACACGGGACGGAAGCTTGTGCATATGAGGATGCAATTCCAGACGATGAAGTCAGCATGGTCAGGTCTAATCAGTTTGTTGTCCCAAATCGGCAATGGCCGTCACTTTGTTCACCCGCCTGATTTGGTTGTCGTGCCTTTGTCTTTCTACGAACAATGCACGCGTTTGGTGACCACCCGTCCCTATTCTCTAGCACTCAAAAAAGGCGGACTCAGCATTCACACACACATTTCATTCACATTCTAGGATGGTAGGTGCATCGTGTTCCGTCTCATAGCTCAATCTCACTAGCTTGAATGAAGAATGCGTTCACAGACAATATCGAGCCCTTCTCAATACAACCACGACATCGTTTTAATACACTGACGCGCTCGGGTCCAGGCTGGCTTGCCTGCAACAACTACTCCCTGGCACAGTCACAGACCGCCTCCCTCCATCTTCATCTGTCTGCGCCACTGCTTCCCTCGCATCCTTCTCTCAGCACAGAACCCGCATGTTCTCGCCGCTCTCCACCTCTTCCAGATCCATGGCCCCGTCCTCCCCGCACGTATATTTATCCAGATACAACCGGCCTCAGTATCAAGACCATTAGTCAACCTCTCTGATCAGTTGCTACCTTGATTGGTACACATCGCATCAACTATAGACCGCCAGCTCTGGATTCGTGCAATATAATGATCATCCTTACCTTTGGATGATCGCCTATGCTTTCCCTTTCGACACACGGACATGTACACCAACGAGTCTTTCAGACTCAAAACAACGCGCAAATACGGGAAAACCGAGCGAAAGATCGTCAAAAGATCACAGGACTCCGAGCCAGTCCAATGTCAAGGAACGAGAGGGGTGCAAGACGGCTGTTATCAATCTGTATGCTTTCACACCTTTTTCTTTTTGGGTCGGTTGATGATGGTATACGTAGAGGCACGGCGGGAGAGATCAAAAGACAGCGTGTGGGTATGCGATACATGAACGGGCATTACTGTTGGAAGCCGGGATGCATGCGCCGATGCGACGGGGAATCTATCGTCTGGGAGACTGCGTGGTCTGTTGTATTGTGAGTAACTGGAGATGTTGGGTTTTGCCCCTAACAACGTTACAGGTTGGGTAGGAACGAAAAATTTGACAAGGACAAGTATAATAAAATGTACGTATTTTCCCCGTCCTCTACCCCGGTCTGACGTTGGCCTATTAGGCTCAGAGCCAGCCAGACAGACACATAGTGCCATTGAATGCAGTGCGCATCATTACAATATTTAAGACTCCTCTGACCGTAGACGTCAATGTCCAGTTCAGAGCCAGCCAGACAGAAGAACACTGCCGTGTAGCGTTGTACGTCATGATAATAACGTCTTTGATGACTTGTGAGCCCGAGATACTAAACTTGCTGGTGTGCAACGTGCGTTTAGCGCCCTCCGCCTCTCCAGACTCCCGTCACCCCTAGTACTGTTCGTCACTCTCCTCCCCAAACATTCCCTCCCTCACGACACGAATCGCTGGGTACGGTTCGCTTTGCCCGTCCCTTTCCACCTAGCCTTGGTGCTCGAGAAATACACCGTGATCGCGTCGTTCGGGCGGAAGAATCGATTAGTGCAAAGTGAGCTGCAATCCTACGTATCCAGCCAACTGATACGACTCGCCCGGGCCTGCTTAATATTTGATTCGGAGCTATGTTTATCCGGTGTCGGATGCTTGGCTGACCAAGAACTCCATTGTAGACCATTGTGAGTGTATATATATGATCGTGGAACCATCCGTCTGTAATACTGAGACTCCGAGTTCTGATAGTCAGGATACACTCAAAGTTATTGGTCCGGCAGAAACCCCGCTCGCTTCAAGTTGCGGGTCTGAGAACGCAAAAGACATTTGCACAGCCACCGGGGTTATCCCTCTTTTCTCCGTCTACTATGCTGGACCGCGACGAGGTCGACAGGCTTCCTGTAGTGATACCACAGGAAGATATCGACAATGACCCCGAAGCCTTCGCGTGGTACGAAGGACCTCAAGGTGGAGGCTCTACCGTCCCATTCCAGTTCAAAAAATACCCAAATCGACCAGTGAATGAGACACCCATGGGGTACCTGCATTACATTGTCAACAAGTGCAACTGGTACACCAAGGATGTGCGAGATTTCTCAAATATTCTCCTCTTTAATTCGCTCATTTGCAGTTCACAGATTCATTGGGCCTTTTTTGACGCCATTGGCATTTACTTTGAAGGTCTGATGGAGTATGCGGAGGATCACTATGCGGAATTTATCGTTCCAGGTTTTTCGAGAAAGCATCGGGGAAAGCGACTCCAGCAGTGTCGGGATGAGCCTTGGATGGAATGGACAACAAAAAGACCGGGCTTGACCCATAAGGTGTGTTCGTGTCTCTGATACAGTGCTCTCCGACTTGAAAACACCTCCAGTATATAGTCTACTTTACAGCAGTTCGGTATCTCCTTGACAATCTACGACATTACACCGCAAACAGGGACATCGGTGAATTGCTCAGCGTTACTCGACATGAAGACGATTTGGATCTTGTCGAAGAGGACGACGAATACGAAATAAACTCCTTTATAACTGACGACACTGAGGAGCAGAAGCAAGAACAAGAAAGCATTGCAACTGCCGATGATTCTGAAGCGAGCAGCCGTACAGAGGTAGTACGGTCTATATGTCAACTCTTTCTTAGCTATGTCTTACGTATCACAGGAGAGCACCCAACCAAGCGACGTCGAAGGCTCTCAATCTGGCATCAGTGGCGGTATCGATTCAGAGTCATCGATGTAGACTCCGCCACGCACGATACCTGTAAACGGCATGGCGAGCTTAGGTTCCACCTATAGACTCGAAAAGCCTCACAAAAGTTGTAGTCCCAGGCCAGGTATGCCATTTTCAAGATCCAGCATCTTCTTTTCTGACGAGGCCAACAGTTCCAATGCCCCCATCACCTACTCCTCGCAAGCGCCGAAAAGCACCTGGGTCCTCTGAGGGTAATTGCACTGTGCTTCTAGTCCTCCTTTATTGACTTTTTTCCCGCAGTGAACTCTGTCAGTAAAGGTATGTTAGATATCAACACTCGCTACCCAACCTCATTAGAACATCCTATAGCTTCACCACGTAAACGCAAGTTTTCAAGCGTCGACTCCTCGGACCACTGTAAGCACGAATATTCCTGCACCTTTTCTTGCTGACATATGTTACTACGCTGTAGCGGAAGATTCAGATGATGCAGATGAGGATAAACCTGAGAAATCCCGACTCCGCAAAAAGGGGCCACGGCAAGGAAAGCAAAAAGTACTTACTTTGTATACCAGAACAAGGCCCAGCTCCTAAGTACAAGAACGAGGAAAAGAAGGACCGAATCATTGCTATGCATATGAGGATGCAATTCCAGACGATGAAGTCAGCATGGTCAGGTCTAATCAGTTTGTTGTCCCAAATCGGCAATTGCCGTTGTTTTGTTCGCCCGCCCGATTTGGTTGTCGTACCTTTTGTCTTTCTACGAATAATGCATGAATTTGACCACCCGTCCCTATTTTCTAGCACTCAAAAGGCGAACTCAGCGTTCACACAAACATTTCATTCCCATTATTAGGCTGCGCTGTCATGGTCGTCCCACATTTCGGTGACTACATAGCTTTCAAGCTCGATCCAGTTGCTTGCCTCAAATATCTCAAGGATGCGGAGGTTACCCAATCGTGTGAGGCATTGAAGACTACAATTTATGTTGCATGTGTTACACACGTACGTTCGTTACCAGCTTGCAGAGGTGGCCTTCAACTTACTTTTTGTTGTCTCCCAGCTCTTCTGTTTCCCCTTGCCTGGCGTGGAATATATATCCGTATCCATGACCTTGGTCTCACAAGGCCTTCCCGATGGCCACCCAGACCGTTTTATACTCCTAGACATGGCTGTTCCAATTTTGCCGAACAATTTCAATCCGCTTTCACGGCCGCCACTGAATCCTACGCAGCCTCTCCCCTGGCCCGACTGTTACCACCCTACCCTTACCGTGACACATTGCCATATTCGAAACGATCTTATCGTTTGGGATCCGTGGCTCGATCCTAAATATCAAACAAGAACGACTTTTGGAGAACTACAACTTTCAAGGTGTGACGCGTAGGGATACACTCTGGAAGGAACAAGAAGCTATACTCGCCATAGATAATGCTGAAGATGTCGACGATACCCAGCCGGACGAGCGTCAAGCATCCACGGTTACTTTGCCTCTTCCATCGGAACACGACGCCGAAAGCCAGTACGATGGTTCAGTTCATAAAACTATCGAAACCAGTAGAGCTCCGTCTATCGTATCAAAACGTCCTACCAAGGTGTCGGATTTCCTTCGCTCAGTACTCGACAAAATCTCGCGCTGCATACCCTGTTTGCACCCGGACCTTGAAAATTACAATAGAGACCTCTTCGATGATCCTCTCCAAGGTTTTGACCTATTCGGCGCCACTCCCCCGGATACCATGCCTGTCATAGAAGTAATAGAAGATATAGAATCGGTAAAGCAGATCAATGTCGCATGGAACTTCTTTCGTGAGCTTGACGCTCTGAAAAGGTACGCACCCGTTATCCATTGCCGAAATTCTCCTCGTGATATATTGGATTTTGTAGAATTGAAGTGGATTATCACAAGCGGATGAAGGCCAAAGTCCAAGCTGATATTGACCGCACTTGCGAAAAGGATGAAGGACTCTATACTCACCTGCAGGCAAAATTGCGAAAGCGCAAGCATGAGCGCTTACCCGTGGAGATGATAGCAATGTCTGTAACGGAAGGTATGTCCTGGAAATAAGCTCCCATCCTTCTTGGTTCTGACCATGCTATCGCAGACGCTGATTTGAGCACTAATATCTAATTCATCTTTGGATTTTTCTGTTCATGCGCCAATCTTGTATCTTATATTTTTTACATTCCACGTTTGTGCGGCCCACACTCCTTGTCAGCTTTGTGTATCCATCCTATTCATACAACTTGATGACAATCCCCTTCATTTCTTCGCAGAACCCAGTGGATTTCAGCAAATTTTCGTCAACGAATCGCATCCCACTCGTTATCGCTTATCTCTGCAAATGAAGTGGGGCAGCATCAAGAGACCTACTGCTATGATACTCCGCGATACCCGATAGAATCGAAATATCTCTCCTCCGTCCCAACAGCGAGCCTCCGAGTACTCAAGATAGCACCGCTAAATCGATGTTGGTCCTTATTTCCATCCCTTCGTCTCACTCCGAGTCCTCGTGTCCCGCCGCAGTGCGCAAGAGATTGGAAAGCACCCTCAGTAATCCTCTTAACCGCAAGCGCAGAAAGCGTCCAGTACCCTGCTGGTTAAAGCCGAATCTCCGTCTCCTTTGTCGGGAGAATTAGTGTCAGCCTCTCTGAGCGGGGTCCTCTTAGTAAGGAAATATGGCACTATCGACTGACGACCGATCCGTTTCTTTACAAGTCTTTAATTCTGTCTACCAGCTCAAACTCATCACTTTCTACTATGTTTTACTTTCATCTTGATTCTTGGTTCACGGCTCACCCTAAGTGACTACGATGCGCTCTTTATTTCTCATCATCTTGCTTCACGAGAACAAGGCACAGCCTCTGCAATGCAATACAAGTCACCTCATCCCTGTGAGAACGGCAAGGAAGAGCTTGAGAGAATATGGAATACGAGACAGCTTACAATGGGACCGCCGTCCTCGGTTTGTCTTGGATGGAGGATTATTAGTCTCGTATTTCAAGTACGTTCTGTATAGACGCCCTCGAGTCATCTGAATGGAACGACGTCTTCAATCACGTCTAGTTTTTTGTTGTTGGAGATGGTGGGATAGCCCGAGCAGACTTTTGAGACGAATTCTGAGGATAGTTTAAATCGAGAGAGCAGAGAAGCGCTGAAAGCACCTGACTGATGCCAAATGACAGGTACGATAGGGTACGATGGCTGTTCATCAGATTCGAGCTGTGATACCAGCCTTTCGTGTGGTACTCCCTTCACTTTCTGAGCCAGGAGATATCAGGTATGGCATTTCTTTCATTCCGAGTACTCGTTACAATAACATGAATATTATATAAGGTCATATACAAATCACTCTGCAGCGGGGCATTAAAGAGATGGAGTGCGATACTCATGAACCTGTAGAGGTAAGTCAGTTGGCAGGCAAGCAGGAGGGCAATTGCTAACATGTTATCAGTATCCCGAGGTTACCATCTCTGCATTCACTGAGACAGGCCGAGAGGAATCGTCGATCGTCGTTCCATTACAACGCATATACACGGGTAGAAAGCCCGTGATTCCATCCATCCTTGCTGACATTCCCTGCTCTACCTTCGATATTCAGAGCTTCTTGGACCAACTCAACGCCATATTCGGGACATCATACAGCCTGGACAATGTATTCCTCGCCTCCCTTCTTGTAGAGTGTATGACAGACGAGTACGATCTTGGCCTGGCATATGGCAGGCTTCGTCAAATATGGTACATCGATGACTGGAGCACTGTGAGAGATGTACTTTGGAGGTGGAGTGATGAGGACCAGAAGAAGCGACGAGAAGCACTCGTTGGTAATCGGATCGTCAATCCAGGTTTGCCACCTCGACGTGTATGGGATCTGTATAGCAATCGGGTGGTGCCATGGTGGCTCAAGTCACAGGTCGGAATGGAGGGTCATAAAGTATACGGCGAATGGCCTAAGCCGATATCGCATGCGTGGGTGAAGAAGAAGGATCGCACCGCAGTGTGGACACCTATCAACAGATATGAATGGCCCGTTCCTATCCCAAAGGATGCCGACCTCAACCTGATCCGCATCGAGATGCTCAATCTCGGACATGAGTACATGTGGTTGGACGTTCTCTGTTTGAGACAGGAGGGTGGACCGAGAGAGGACTTGCGTGTGGAGGAGTGGAGGCTGGATGTGCCCACCATTGGAGAAGTGTATCAATGTCAGAAGGTGGTGTGTTACTTGAGTGGGCTGGGTTGGCCTTTGACGCTGAAGGAGGGCGATCTGGAGAGTGATCAATCCTGGTTTAGACGTGCGTGGACACTACAGGAGCTTGGAGGGGCAAGGAAGATTGCCGGGGACACACCGGATGGACCACTGCATGCCAAGTGCAAGGATGGAGAGTATGCGACTGAGCTGCTCACCAGGTTTCACAAGAAGTTGGAGGAAACACATTACTTGATCTGGCTGCATGATCTACTGGCGGAGATGCGGACTCGGGTGTCGACGAACCCAGTGGACAGGATTGCGGGACTGGCATTTCTGGCATTGTCCAAGTGGATACCTGCATACTCCGAGAGCATGTCTCTCGAGCACGCATGGACAGCACTTGTCGATTCGATGGATGGGTTTGCTCGGGCGCAGTTGTTTGTATCGTGTCCTGAGCCAGGAGATGGAGGCCCAAAATGGCGGCCGTCGTGGCACCAGGCTATGACAAAGCCTCTGCTTCCATATTGGATCGACGCAAGTGTTGATCGGGATGAGACAGGGGGTGAAGACTCATGTAACAAGCAGTGCGTTGACGGGTTCATGCGGGGGTTGGCTGTGGTGGAAGCAGGTGATCGACATGGTGAGTTTATTGTTAAACACAAGGGTGGCATAAAGCAATTCAGGATCACTGCTCCCCACACATACCCGATACCTGAGGACACTTACACACTCATTTACTGTATCCGCAAGGAGTCTTTGGACATGTGCATTGTCGGACGAAGCCTGCCAGAGGGAAGGTTTGAGAAAGTGTCAGTGGTGAAAATGTGTGGGTGGGACCTCCGAGATATTACTGAAGGACGTCGATATATTCTTATTTAAAAGACTACACACTGCATATTCTTCTTCTTACTTCTCGTAGCTATATGTTTCAATGACTACTTGCACTGTCAGGCTCAACAGCCAGGTCCCACATTACATTGACACTTGGTTTGCGCTCGGTAACCAATATCTGGTGTGTTAAACATTTGCCAATAACCAACCACTGGCTTGCTATCTTCCCTGGGTGCCACTACTACATAGTTGCCTTCCTAAAAAAATCTTCATTCATTCACGTCATTAGGTCATAATACAATTACATGGTATGGGTATTACGGAGTAGAGTAGGGCATCCACTACACTGTACAAAATATAATAACGATGAAAGCTGGGGTCACAAGTGAGAAAAGAGAGCGAATAACATATCAGAATATGTGTGGGGGTAACCAAATTGCAGGAAGAAAAAAGGAAAAGTACAAGCACAGAAAGATACATACTCGGAATAAATTAAATATACTTTTTTGTTTAACTGGGGCCATGAGGCTGAATAGATATCCCCTGCATGATCATCGGTTACGATCCACAGTTGAGTATGAGAAACACATCACCGAGATAACCTCGTCATCTCAGTGTCTTGCTCCCATACTTCTGCTTCGAACACCATTCGGTGTTGAACATGCTATAACTAGTGGAGGCATTGCATACAAGCCTGGTGGAGACTCGAACTTGGTGTGGATAATGTCAGCCCATTTGGTGGACGTCGGTGGCGAGCTTTCTGCTCTTTTGTTAGTATTGAATACGGAAAACTCTTCTTTCACAATAGATGAGTGTGGGTCCATGGTATCCTACCAAATACAAGACTGACCTGCTCCGGTTATATCGATACCCGGTATTTGCACATATTTGTTTTTACTATATAAAGTAGTATGACCCCAGAGACATTCTGTGCTACATATAAGGCAAGTAAAAATTCATTCTAGTTTATTTGAAAAGGAACCAATTTACTATGTATTTTTATGTACATAGATCTAAATGTGATAATTTTTTTTTTTCAACAATCGTGATATTCAAGCAATAAAAATAAATCCTTGTGACCACAAATAAGGACGCTGTGTCAAAAGTTGCTTACCCCTTTGCATATGGTACCCTCATAGTGTTGAAGGTTAGCATGACTAACCACACATCTTGTTCCATGAGGAGCCAGTAAATACCGATAATGCATGAGTGTGTGGAAGAAGAGCTGCCTGAACTTTGACAACATGTAATGGTCTGTTCCATATCGTCTATCTCTTGTACTTTCTAGAATGCAGAACCATATGTGTCACTTATCTAGACCACCTTCCTGATCTGTTGTTAATCCTTCTACATTCGTTTCCTTACTATCATACCTTTACTACTGTCTATGGGACTACCATTATTCCATTCCTTATCTTAAATTACCAATACAAGACCCCATATAGTTCAGTACCTAGTGATTAAATATCCTTGACAATCATATAACCAATCCCAGTTCCATTGTGCACCTATCAGTGAACTTAGAAACAAGAACCTCAAAAATCTTTACTGAGCAATCTCATCGAGCTCGATAGAATGATTTGTCAGCACTTTGCCATCGAGCTCAATTGAATGCTTTGTCAGCACAGCCATCGAGCTCGATAGGATGCTTTGTCAGCGATTACCATCGAGATTAATACAATCCAGGCTCCCAATGATTTCAGCCCAAAAGAAACGCTAAAATTAAGTAACATGTTCATGGGGAATGTATCAATTCATTCTATGCTTGACATCCAAAATTTCTTCATGAAATCTCAGTCCACTATATTTACATTTCCCCCCAAACTCCCTTTTCCCACATCGCACCCTTCCCCATCTTGATCGCCTTAATATACATACTATAAACACTTTTTGTATAACACACTTCCACACAATGTCAACTTTTTCATCATTGCTCCTGCTCTTGCATAACAGGGCTTCCCCTGGGATGATGATATCATGTTGGTCCCGCTCGGTGATCTGGAGGTAGTATTAGTCAGTGTTTCATGTCATAAATAATTCCAAGGGAATTCAAACCTTCCACGATTGCACTAGTTCATATAATCCATGACCTCTAAATAGCTCCTTTGGGGAGTATAGATTTACCCCATAAAAAAGTTGTAGGTAGCCTTGCAGGCCCAAAGAGTAGTCGACATCATTTGACTAATCTTGGCCTGAAAGGCCAACTACAACTGGCACATGAGATATTGAATTTACACTCCCTTAAATTGATATATATGGATGTCATTGCCATTCATCAAAGATGTTGATGTCAAGACCAGGATGGTTCATTGAGGAAACTCTTGTGTCTGATGGTAGGAATTAGTAAGTATGACCTTGCTGTTAATGACCTCCCACCTAACAGATGTTAGCGGGAATGCTCTCAGATTGGGAATCAGAAAGTGTCGCACTGGCCTTGACTGCTGGTTGATTCTTTGGGGATGGCTACGAGCTGTAAAAGCAGTAGAGGACAACAAGCAAGCAGCAGAACCCACAGCCACTGCCATGTCTGCATGATGATGAGTGTTGAATGATAAGGGTTGCTACTCACCCATTCATCAGCAAATATGGCTAATTAAGTCTTTAATATATATATTTTGCAATGCCTAAGTTTATGAATATGTGTTTTAAAGTGTTTGATAAATTTATTTCAAAAGAGAAAATATTAATATATAACCATGTTAAGCAAATGAAAATATTAGCTAATCAGACACTGACATATAAAGTCATAGAGGGGTACCAGGGGTTCTAAGGCACCAATCACAAAAAGTTGAGCAGGTCAGTCTTGTATTCGGTACTATCCCATTCATCAGCAGCATCGAGCTCACTGGAGGGCAATAATAAGGGGTCACGGGCATTGTCAGTATAATGCTTGCGGCTGCGAGACGGTTGTCGTTCCAACTTGCTGATAGGCAGCATGGATGGCATGTTATAGTCAGAAGGAGTCGTTGGAAGGATACAGGGGCTATTGGATCATGAAATGGATGTCACAAATGGAGATCTCTTTTGTAGGCCACAACCGCGTTCAAGTGAGTGAGGAGCCGATGACGGTGGGGAAGATGCAATTGAAGACAAGGACTGTAGGCTTATAATGGAGGAGTCAAGTCCAGGGACTGCATGTCGCAAAATGCTTCGTTCCATGCTCCCCATGTCCATCAGCACTGGTGCCCGAGATAACAAGCATTGGGCACGAGATGTAGACCGCCTAGCAGCCATGCTCATGGAAGGTCTCGTCGGCCCGTCTTCCTGCTCCCAATCCGGAACATCAGTGCTTCGGGGCTGCGAGTGGGATTGAGGGGTAGTGGGAGAAGAACGGTGAGCTGAAACATCATCATCAATCTCGGGAGGTGCAATATCTTGTATTGTTTTATGTACCATATTTGAATGAATTGCTGGATGTCTTCTTTGCAGCATGGCTTCGTGCCAACGATGAGATGTGAGGACTATGGAAACTTGTTCCTCGAATGCGAGCCACGCCTTGTTTAGAAGCCATGATGACTAAAGGACTGAGATCATTTTTGAAAAACACAGTTCAAAATCATGAAGCATTCAATGTCAAACATATGAACGTTGATGAAAATGACCTGAATATTTCTCTTGCTAGCATATAGCATTTGGGGTGAAAAGTACACGTACACCAGTAATAATCTCCACATTGCCCTCCTCCCGCCACTCTGAGTCCTTGGTGTTGATCTGATCCTGTAGCTCTGGCTTCATCTCACCCATGTCGCCCGCAAACACAGCCAAGAAACCCCACATCCTACTATTGATCACATCTAACTCATGCAAAGTATGGCCTCCCTCCATTTTTGCTTTCACCTTCCAGACATTGAATAAATTTAGTCTACATGTTTGTTCGTCAGTTCAATGACATTTCAAAAGGAAATAGAATATACCCATGATATTATCATCTCTCGACCCTGCCATTGAGCGATCGTGTTTAGAGAGATTTTACCAGACGTCTTGTCGATGGTAATGACGTCTCCTGCTAGGACTTTCCCCTTCGAGACAGTGCTGATCATTTTCAACCCAGGTCGCAGATGGTCTCCATGTCTATAGTTTTGATAGTGAAGTATCCGGTTTTCGTAGCCTGCGAAGCAATATCTGTCAGCGCTTAATCTTTATTAGCAGAAAGTTGCTCAAATGAGACTCCGGTGAATTTAAACCTTGGCATCAGTTCCTTCGACGGTGATGCGTATATCAATCCTCAGTCACAAAGCCTCCATACTTGACATCAACAATGAGAGCATCTCGCTTGCGCAGGCAGCAATCACAATGGGAGAAACGTCCTGATCTAGCATATGCACCATACCTATGTTGCATGGTCAAGGCAAAGCGAACAGTAGAAGAGAGGAGGCATGCACCCAGTTCAATAGTGGTCTTTCCTGTCAATGAAAGTCAGGCAAACAACATCACGTGCCCTGCTACAAAACCTTCCCATCCCATCTTGAGAATCCTACAAGCCACCTTCCTGTCATAAAATGTTGGTGAAGTAGTCCTTGGCATTGACCAGCTATCGAGTCCCAACCTGCTCAAATATGAATAGCCGCCAGGATATCTCGGTGAGATATTTTTGAGGTTGAAGAGTCCTCAACATTCGGGAACAAGGTCACGTAGCATTCTGAGAATACCTCGAAGGTTTCTTGGTGTGAGGGACAGCGGCGACCTTGAGGGACGGGTGGGATGCGAGGCAGAGGATGGGAAGAATTTCGGAGCACATTTCATGGCACTGATAACAAGAGGGAGGGAGGGGCACTCTGTTGATCGTTATTTGTCACAGAGTAAGATCGGCAGAAACTGGCCGGTCTGGGTCCATTCTTGATTGTCATTATCCTCCAATGCCTCTAAATTGAATCATCCCTTTGCTATCGTCGTCTGAATTCGCTCCTGCAAAAACTAAGGAGCGTGTTATCTCGGCTTTGCTTTTCTATCAAATTTCTCCGGTACGTCTGACAAGGCTACTGCTTGAGAATGGTAAGCATTGCCCTAAATCGCATAGCATCATGCATCATCAATGTATTATTATAGTACACAACATCTGATGCTCATATTCGTTCTGAGGAATGATGGCCTTGCACTTGAGCACCCCAGAATTTCTGGAAAAACAACTTGGTAGCCGACCTATGGATGTATGATTCACAATCCCAGCCTTGTCCCCTCCCTGCTACACTGGTAATGTTGTTGCTCCCCTACAGCATTGCCCAGTCTGGTATGTTTATGCATTCCAGTATCGGAAAAGATTGAACTGATGTAGCTTGCAAAGCGTCAATATTAATGTTGCTGATCTGCAAGACCCTGTATGATGCTTCATCTCCAAGGGCATCGCCATCAACGTCATCCAGTGTTTATTCAAGCAGTAATAATTCCTATTCCAATCTTGGAGAACAAAAGTACCTGGGTCCGTTCCTTTACATGAAGTCACTTACATCACCTCCCAGGCCTCGTTGCTCCCTCAATGTGATGCAGATCAAATATGCACCTGCAACTGTGTCTGCACAAGCAAACATCTCTATGTGGGAGCACTGCCCAATTTCTGGCAATCCATCAGAGTTTTGACAGGATGTTCATCATGGCAGATCCAACATAATGATCGAACTAATCCAAGATATTTATTGAATGCCAGAAGCTCACCTTCCTTTTGCTGACCATGCTTTTCACATTAACTTGTTTCCTTGTCGTTGAATGGGGAATTGTGGTGAGTGAGCTTTGGACTCAACCCACACGCTGTGCCTTGCCTGTTCACCTTTACCGAGTCAGAATTGTGCATTTGTGTTGAGTGCTGAAGGGAAATGAATCTTTATCCTCACAGCATATGGTCTACAAGTGTCTCTGACCATCCGCTGTGCCACCGTCCACGGCAGTCAATGAGGGTGCATACATGGTCGGCATCATGTGCACTACAAGGTAATATCAAGGTATATTGTTTCATGTGCTATGGTCCGTATCTGTCTCAAAGTTCTGCATTTTAGGTGCAATCATACTCTCTACAGTGTCTGGTGGATCATCTGACATCACCACTCTGCCTTGTGTGTTCACTGATCCCAGGTCGTCGACAACCATTTCTACCATTGGAGAACTGAGAGCAGGAACAAATGCTTTTGACAATTTTCTGGCATGCAGAGCTTCTTCACACCGATGGAGTTCTTGCACTAGTGGCAAGTAAATTATCAACGACAATTCTTTGACAAAATACATCTCCACAGGAAGGTATTTCTGGGGCCTCAGAGGCTATACCATCCATTTTGTGCACAGAATCCCTGTAACTACAGGGGAGCACTGATGTGCCTAAAAAGCGCTCAGCCGTGTAACCCTAATAAAATTGCATTTCTGAGTATTACAAGTATCGCTAAGTATCAGAAAGTAACATCCTAGTAAGCACACAGTAACCTGGAAAGATTAGAAGGCAGGCAAGAGTCATATAAGCATACCGGGTTACAAACATACCAGCAATTAATGGAAACCACCAAAGCACTCCACGTGTCGAGGTAGGCCTTCTTAATTATCGAAAAAATGACATGCCCAGGCACGGTACCACGTGATTCGGATGGCCGAGTCCGGCAGGGTGATAAACGTGTTACCAAGTCCGAATATGGCAAAAGCAGGGAGATTACCCGGTAGCTAGGCTAGAACTACGAGTTCTACCTGGTAAGCTGCAGGTTACCCGGGAGTATGCGTCATAGCGCGGGTATGAGCCAATAACTGCTGCGCGCATTTGCTCATAGGCAGTCTATAGGTCGGGTACGGGTCCAGACCTACCCGGTAAGGGAATATAACTTGATCAATGGTGTGATCGCACCTTCTGACCAAGCTTTAAGTAAGCAGTGTAGTAGGATTACTAGATATCAGGTAATAGTAGCCCACAGTGTTATTTATCCTAATTAGCCATACCAGGTAGTATAAAAGTAGGTAGTAAATAGTTGCTGGGTCAAGTTTTCTGGCCCCCAGCTACGGTAGTAATACCCGTGGGAATTTAGGTTAGAGCTTCGAGTCCTAGACTCAATAGAATTGAAAGTAAATCACAATTAAGTTCGCTCTAGCAAGTATCCTCAGAAAGAGTCAGAATCAGTATTGAAAGTTTGTACCTCAGAGCCAGTCAGTCCGTCAGAGTCAGTCAGTCAGTCAGCCCGGTTCGGAGATTCTTGCAACTCAGTGCAGAATCTGGTATATCAGTAGATACTCGTGTTCCAGTGTTTCAGATAAACCAGAATAAATCCTACCCGGTCAGAACAGACCTTTAAAATCCAATTATATTGTAACCCGGAAATCTAATAAAGTACAAAGTTCTACATAATGGACGTTCCTCTGCCCCCACGAACTTGTCGGGTTAGTGTTTTAGAGTGTTATAAGTGTGAGTAACTGTACAGTTGCCCACCTGCACCGTCACCAGCCCTTTCATCTGGAGCCCACCGCGAGGGGGGTGATAGTCTGGATTGAAAAGCTTTTGTAACGAGTTAGAACTCCAAAAACCCTGGACGAGATCCCAGAACCTTGGATCCCGGACCCCAGTAATGTTTGAGCCTTACGAAAGCTCCGACACAAGAAAGCTAAAGCTACTCAAGAAGCAGAGAGAGTTGCCAGGCAACAGTTTCACCTCGAAGAAGTCACCCGAGGTGTAGTTCAGATCAAGAACCGCAAGAAACCTACCCAGCGATCAAGTATCGACCTGGAGGAAGAAATTCGAAGGAATCACGCTCAACAGGAAGAGGATCTCGCACGCATTCACGCTGAGAATTCAAGTCCAGAGCCCGGTCCCAGTATTTCTAATTTTGCAAGTAGCGCTCAGCCCGGTAGTAACTTCAGCGAGAAATCAAACTCGCAACCACCTCAGAATCCCCCTAGTAATCAGAAACGTAGCAATATGTCAGCTGCAACAAAGAGGCCAATGCCAATGGAGTCGTCATGAGACGCGCCTAAGCTCGACTTGTCAGACCCCCGGGCAATTCGAAAACACTTCCGGATCATGGAAGGAATGTTCAAGATACACTCGGGAGCCGATAGTGATGACGAGAAGAAAGAATGGACCGTCCGTTATATGAGTACCGACATTGAGGATCAGTGGAGAGCGTTCCCCACTTTCGCGAGTGGGAAGACGTTCGAGGACTTTAAGAAAGAAGTCTTGAGCAGTTATGACGGGGCAGAGGTAGACGATGAAGATGCCTGTCATGGATTGTTGAAAGTAGCCAAGAGATATGTGAGAGCTGGGATCTTAGATACCAGTGATTACCTCAATTATCGCCGGGAATTCCAAGCCAAGAGCAACCAGGTGGAAAAGGACAAGTTAATGTCCAATATGGACTTAGTACGTCTGTTCATCTCGCCTTTTGAGGAGGATGTCCTTTGGAAGAGAATGAGGGACCACCTGAGTACCACCCCAGCACCGGCGGGTGCAGCCGCTAGGAGTGCAAAGGACCCCTGGACTTTGGAACAAGTATTCGAAGCGGGGAAGCATGTCCTTAAGGGACCTGGTGCGGTGTATAATGATTTATTCAACCCGGCAATGGTACAGGCCAATCCCGTCAAAAAGGAACCTGTTCTCAGTAGTAAACCTGGGCTCGTCAACATCAAGCAAGAACCAGTAGTACGCAAGGCCCCGGCTCTACCAGAGGAGTTAACCTCTTACCTGGCAAGCATGGCAGATAGTAACCGAATTATGACTACCATGCTGGAGAAACAGATGGAAGGACAGAGGAAACGGGACGAAGAGATGCAGAGGACTTTAGCTCAGCTAAAAACAACCTCAACTATTTCCCTTCTGGGTCAGAGTGCAGGCAGAATGGGAGGTTATGGGAATACCGGTAATCTGCTCAGACAATGCCACTTCTGTGATCTCTTTGGACATTTCCAGATCAAGTGTCCTTCTAAGCTAGAGATGATCGCAGCAGGGGACTTAGTGCATATCGACGGTACTCAGAATCTGTACCGATTGAAGGATGGGACTAACATACCCAGAGAACCGCACGGACTCAGCCAGAAAGCAAGGATCCTGCACCACTATAACCGTCAGAGGCAGGCAGAGTCGAAAAGACCTCAAAGCCAAAACCTGATGGCAGCACCGCAGATACTGGGCCCGGTGCCGCAATATGTTATGTCACACCAGATAGCTGAGGAAGAACATAGTTTCGGATATCTGAGGACGCTTATGGAACAAATTGCACAGCAAACCGTGCACCTGGTACCGGAAAGTCAGTACCTGGAAGGACCTCAATGGGACTCCGTGGTTAAGACTCGCTCCCAGAGAAACAGGGAAGCGAATCTATCGAATGACCCTTCTCAAGATACCCAGGATTTTCGTAATGGTTCAATGAAGGCAGGAATACGTTCAAATAAGACTAGCGGAGTGGCCAGGTCGAGCGTTATTTCACTGGAGGACGTACAAAACCAAAACCGAGGAGTGGGAAGTGAGAACTGGCGAACCCGGTCATCTAAGCAAAGCAAATATACCCCCAAAACAAGTAGTAATGTAGAGAACTTGGAGACGGCTGATCCGCCTAAGGCAGATCGATCACGATTGATGCCCCCGGTAATTGTGGGACCTGGGAATGATGAGTATTCCATTCCGGAGAATCCCTATGGCTCGGTACCAGATGTGAACTTACTCCCTGAAGTGAGCGAAGCTCGAAATAAAGTTTCTGTCTTACCAGGAGAAGTCAAGAGACCTGGACCGGCATATAGAAAGACAGTAGACGCGCAATCTGGTAACCTGGAACAAGATGTTTGGGACCAGATGATGAAGGCACCAGTAACACTATTAGTGGAACATTGGTTGGCAGCCTCTCCAGGCATGCATAGTAAAATGAAGTCGTATGTAACTCCTAAACGAGTTCCGACTAAGCAAATGGTAGCGACTGATGTAACGGAACAGGAAAACGGAGTTGAGCCGGGAGCCCAAGAGTGGGACCCAGAACCTTTGCCACCTGTGGAAGAAGACTTATCTCAGGTCGAAGGAGGTATTTCGATCGACAAGTTGCCGGCAGTACATTTCTATGTCACCACTATGCAACGGGGTTTGATCCCGGCGGGGTCAACCATTATTCCAGATCCGGTAGTTCAATACCTGGAAAGCTTACCCACGGGAGAGAAACCCAAACCAATCGTCGCTGTTGGAACTTCATCAGAAATGCTGAGGGCAGTCTACCCGTTGGTATCAGGAAGAAGGAAAATGGAATGTTTGTGCGACTCTGGTTCACAAATTGTATCATGTTCCGTCAAGTTGGCAAAGCAGATGGGTTGGGAATATGACCCGGATGTTTACATCATGATGGAGAGTGCTAACCAGGGCGTTGAGCGATCATTGGGACTTGTACCAAATGTCGCGTTCCTATTTGGGGATGTGACTATATATCTACAAGTTCATGTACTAGCTAACCCGGCATATGAGTTATTGTTGGGATGTCCATTTGATACCCTAACCGAAAGTGAAGTAAAGAACACTACGGATGGAGATCAGACATTGATACTCACTGACCCAAACACCAGGAAGCGGGTGAAGGTCCACACGTATCCACGGGGAAAGCCCCCCCAGATCTTGCAGAGGGAACCCGAGTCAGGTTTTCAGAGCTCGAAGATCTGATACCTGATCAAGGAGAGCTAGCAGTCATCCTGGCTCAGGATGCAGATGGTAACTTAGTTATAGAAAGTTATGCCGAGCCACCAGAGAAAAAGAAAACATTCAGCCCCGGAAGTTTGAGAGACTTCTACCTGTGTGCGAGTGACGAAACGTGGAAACACCCGGAAGTCCTCAACCAGGTAAGCACGTATTATGCGTGGAAGTACGAGAAAGTAAACCCTGCAGCTGGGAAAGATATCCTGGTACAGGAATGGAAAGAAACGGTGCCAATATTCGACCTGAAACGGAGTAACCTTCGCCAGGGAATGGATAGAAGAGAAGCAGGTGACCTCTGGGACAGCCAGGTAGTGTTGGACGACGCAGTATCATTAAAGGAAGTTTCCCTGGAAGGAACAACCTGGCGAGAAGCGGTTTTTGTTACTAAGAAGTACAAACCGGTGGCCGACAAAGTTCGACCAGTGCTGACAACATTACCGACCGATTTCAGGATCACACGGGAGATTAGGGGAGATCCTCTGGCGGGAATACCAGAACTTCCTACTCACCCGGCTAACTTTGAACCTACCGGGCGGTATACTCGCGAACGGCGAGCGATTATTGACAACATACACAAAGAGGAATTCTTGTGGCCAGAAGAGCAGAAACTGATGCACCAGTTTATGATGAGGCAGGAGGAAGGCTTCGCCTGGGACGACTCCGAAAGGGGACACTTCCAGGAAGACTTCTTTCCCCCCATTGACATCCCGGTGATACCACATACGCCCTGGGTACTTAAGAATATTCCTATACCGGTGCCCATCTACGCGGACGTCTGTAAGATCATCAAGACAAAGATAGATGCAGGAGTTTACGAACCCTCCAACTCTTCTTATCGCTCTAGGTGGTTCTGTGTGTTAAAGAAAGACGGGAAGAGTTTGAGATTGGTACATGGTTTGGAACCATTGAATGCCGTCACCATCGCGCATTCAGGGCTACCACCTGTGACGGATGAGCTGGCAGCACACTTTGCCGGGCGAGCCTGTGGTGGTATACTAGACCTGTTTGTTGGGTATGATGAGAGAACCATTGCGGAAATGTCAAGGGACCTCACTACCTTCCAAACACCGTTTGGAGCCTTGCGACTGGTAACATTACCTATGGGCTGGACGAACTCCGTACCCATATTCCACGATGATGTAACTTTCATTTTACAGGAAGAAATTCCTATCTTCACCCGGCTGTATATTGACGACGTACCTGTAAGAGGTCCCGAAATGAGATACGAGTTAGCAGGTGGGGGAGATGAAACCATCCCGGAGAATAGTGAGATTCGTCGTTTCATATGGGAACATTTCCAAGTATTGAATAGAATAGTGCAACGTATGAAGTACTGTGGAGGCACGTTTTCAGGCCCAAAAGCGGTCTTATGCACCTCGGAAATCATTGTAGTCAGACATCGTTGTACCTACGAAGGAAGAAAGCCAGAGACCGAGCGGGCAAAAGTAATAATGAATTGGGGACCTTGCAAAGAGTTGGGTGACGTTCGAGCATTCCTAGGAACCATAGGGACTTGCCAGATATTCATCAAGGACTACTCTAAGCTCGCTGAACCTTTAACTTGCCTTACCCGGTTGAAAGTTCCCTTCCAGTGGAGTGACGATCAAATAAAATCGATGCAGTCGTTGAAAGACGCTCTGGCCGCCTGTCCGGCGTTGAGAACCATCAACTACGAGTGGCCCATTCTCTTGTGTGTGGACACGTCCTGGCGAGCAGTTGGATTTTACATTTGTCAAGTAGACCCGGATGATTCCCGGAAATGCTATTACTGCCGGTTTGGTTCTATAATGTTGAATGAGAGGGAAGCTAACTTCTCTCAGCCAAAACGAGAACTGTACGGACTACATTTAGCACTAATCGCCTGTAAGAATTGGGTGTGGGGGGCAAGAAACCTCACTGTGGAAACGGATGCTAAGTACATCTTTGGTATGTTGAGGAACCCGGACAGTGTGCCGAATGCAGCTATCAACAGATGGATAGAGTCGATATTACTCTTCCATTTCAAGTTAGTACACGTACCCAGCAAAGTTCATGGACCTGATGGACTTTCCCGGCGGGATTTCCAGCCTGGTGACGACATTTATGGTTGTCGACCCAAAGATTTGGAGGAAGAGCACGTACCGCTGGAATATGACATCAGCCAACAACCAGCTCCCTTAGAGTTTGAGGAATTTTCAGATCATATAGATACCCGGCATGGCTATATGATGGTGGAGCTAGCTCTAAATGACCTGACAGTTGATCGAGCGTTCGTTCAAGGCTCGGGAGCACAAGTTGTGACAATATTGTATTCAGCCCCGGTAATCCCGGAAGCAGAAGAGTACGTGGCAGTAGAAGAATACCCGGAAAATCGTAGATCCAAATTTGGAGTACAGTCTGATATCAGACTTAACTTGATTCCAGCCTGGCTCGCGGATCCATTGACCGCCCCACCGGATATGGCAGACTCTCAATTAAGGAACTTCGTCAGATTCGCAACACATTTCTTTGAAGTGAACGGAAAACTGTACCGGAAAAGTCTGGAAGGAGCGCATAAGCTAGTAATACCCAAAGCCAGAAGAATGTATATTATGCAGTCTGGACACGACTACCTGGGACACCGTGGTGTCTATGCAACTATTCAACTCATCAAAGAACACTTCTGGTGGCCAGAGATGGAGTCGGATATTGCCTGGTACGTCAAGACATGTGTAATTTGTCAAGAAAGACAAAGCAGGAAGATCAGGATCCCACCTATGGTAACGCACACTCCGTCGATATTTCAAGTTTTGCACGCCGACACAATGCATATGCCTTTATCTGCTGGATACCGTTATATTGTGCATGGTCGATGCGCCTTGACTAGTTGGATGGAGGGGGCTAGGCTAAAGAAAGAAACTGGGAAAGCCATTGGGGAATGGCTCTTTAAAGACATTCTCTGTAGGTGGGGCTGCCTCTTGGTAATAGTGACCGATAACGGGGCGCCTTTCTTGAAAGCCATGGAATACTTGGAACTTACCTATGGGATTCACAGGATAAGAATTTCTGGGTATAATTCGCAAGCAAACGGGAAAATCGAAAGACCTCACCTGGATGTTCGTCAGGCGCTTTACAAAGTGGCCAATGGGATAGCAGACAGATGGGCAGCCTATTTCTACCATATCATGTGGTCCGATAGAGTGACGAGTCGAAAGAGGATGGGTTGCTCACCCTTCTTTGCCGTAACAGGCGCTCACCCGGTATTACCTCTGGACGTAGTAGAAGCTACCTGGCTGGTGAAATACCCCCGTAGAATACTTACCACTGAAGAAGTAGTAGGATATAGAGCTCGAGCCTTGGCCAAGCATGCTTCTGACGTCGCGGAGCTACGTAACAAGTTACACGAGATCAAAGTAAAGGAAACCATGAAGTATGCAAGAATGCACGCAGCAACTATCAAACAGCTAAACTTCAAGCCTGGTAGCCTGGTGTTAGTCAGGAATACGAGGATAGAAAAGTCAGTTGGAGGAAAAATGCGGCCCCGGTACGTAGGACCCGTAATAGTGATCCGAAGGACCACCGGTGGCTCCTACATTGTTGCTGAGATGAACGGCGCAGTATGGGGTTTCAAGGTTGGCGCCTTCCAGGTAATACCATTCCTAGCAAGGAAAAAGATCGAGGTGCCCGGTAACATAGAAGACTTAATTGATATGTCTAAGACCGCCCTGGACCAGTTAACGGACGCTCCTGAGCCTGAAGAGGACATACCTGATGATTTCGCGGATTCACATCCCGAGTTCGAAGACTATGAATCTTTAGACCCACTACTGGAAGAATAACTTAACGACATTCAAGGAAAGAAAAGATATGTTTTTTTTTGGCTTACTACACCGAGAGCATGAGTGTACTCGATCGGGACTATCTACGGTACGGCTAAAGTCGCCTGGATGTTTGCTACAGAAAAATACTTGCATATGTAAGAAAAAGGACGGGGAAATCTATTGAGACTGCGACAAGCGCGCGATCTTGTGCTCAATAAATTCTTGCTGTTTGACACAGAACTGGTAGGCCATGATCGTGGCCTCCAGGCGGTGCACCAACAGTTCGAGCTTGCAATGGATCTGCCGGGCTCGCACTTGAAGCAGCTCAAGCTTGTCCCCGCTAAGGTGACTTGCTGCGACAGTCTTCAGAGCAGTCTCCAAGGTCTCGTGCTTGCTCAGAAGCTCGAAGTTCACGGCCCAGGCTAATTAGGGTAACTCAGTACCAGGAAAGAAGATGATCAGGAACAGCTTACAAGCAATAGGAAACACCAAGTTCTCCTTGGGAGGCTCCCCGCGGGATGCAGCCTGGAACTCCTGATGCAGGTGTTTGTTACTGCGAGCAGCGAGTACCCGGTCCTGTTTCTCCAAGAGCTCCACCGCCTTTCGATAAGAAGGTTCATGCGTAGTAAGCCCCGGTACGTCGCAGTAAGGAAGTAGATTTACCGTTGGGCATCCCAGAAAAGGATGAGAGACGTCACCGGCATCGTAGGCACAGGGCCCCGACTTATGGAGCTCACTGACCCGCTAAAAAGATACCTGGTGAGCCAGGTTGCAGTGAACAGAGGGGAAAACATACAGTAGGAGAACGGCTGGCCACACGCTTGACGCGGTGACGCTTACGAGTCGTACGACTGCGAGTGGTAGGGCGTGCTACGAGTCAGGAATAAGCAACCAGGGAACAGGTTCATTACTGAGAAACTTACCGGGCTCCTCTTCGCCGAGACTCATCTGTAAAATGCCATAAGAAAGCTGTGTCACGAGTTGACAAGTCAGAGCGGGCTGCTCACATTGTCAGATTCGTCGCTATCGATCTCGAGAACAAGACTTTCCTCGCCACCTTTCATCTTGACATCCTCGTCAACCTGGTTGGTCTCCGGATCCATGTCGTTCCCGACGGTAGCCTTCGACTTGATAATTTTGCCCACCTTCTTGAGTTTCTCTTTCTAAAAAGGGTACCAGTAAGTAAACACAGTAATTGCACATAGGCGTGATTCAACTCACAGTAAGCGGACCAGAAGGGCGAGCCGCAGCAGCCTTCTCCTCCCGATCAGCATGAATCCAACCAGTAGCGTGAGCTGACAACGAAGGGTTATCAGGCATCTTGGAACCATAAGGTCCCTCGAGCTGGTTCTTCCGGTTCTGAGTATCCTTGCAAGCGCCAAACGCTCCTTCCCGGAGTAAGATTGGCTCCTCCAAGTAAGCTTTCATGAACCGATCCTTGTTCTTGAATAACGGTTGCTACACGGGGAAAATCAGCAAGTAAAAGCAGTAGCATTATGTGATTCAACTCACGATTCCCTCCAGGAAACGAAGGTTCTCACGGTCGATGGTCAGAATAGCATCGATGTCGGGAGTTCCATCAGCTAGGTTGGGTAACTCAGTAGGAATGGTAGGAAGATACGTCCCATTCTTCACCCGGCAATGTAATAGCCCAAGAGCTGCCTTGAAACGAGCAATCTCCACAGATTCTGGTGCCATGAAAATGCGTGTCAATTCTATGGAAAAGATTTCTGGTTTTTGAAGGCTGCCGGGCCCGACTTAGTGAAATTATTAGAAGTGATTATGCAACCCAGGCTAATTGATTTGCTTATGGGGGACGCGGTCATGACACTTATGACTTCACTGAAATGATCGAAACACGATCGGGCAGAGCTAGAACATGGTTTGTAAGTCTTAGTCAGCACCGGAGTTAGTTATTTAAATTCCCGGAACTATCTATACCTGTGGAAGGATTGCCTGGGACAGGCATTTTTCAGTTTGGGGGAGATAAGTAGGAAAATATGTGAATAACAATTTTCGCGACTGTCGACTGTCCAGCAAGTAAACTGGACAAGGATGGGAAACTACCGAACCAGGAAGAAAGAATAACCGAGAAAAGTGTGTTACCACTACAGATTTGGAATAAGAACACGAGGCATCAGCAAGAAGCACCTAGGAACCGGAAACGGAGTCCCGAACACTGTAATTGTTCTACCTGGAAAGACCTTGAGGTTGCAGGTGGATGACAGCTGACAGGACACATCTGGACTTAGGAACAGAAAACAACCCGGCGAAAAACTTAGAGTGATTGGGATTTTATTTCTATTCAAGTTTTGGCTCTACAGAGGAATAACGACACTACACATAAGAGTTCAAATGGAATATGGACTCCTCTGGAACCAGAACGGGAAGGTAGCAGACTGGATAGGTGCCAGCCGAATACAGCTGTCAGCAGGGAAATAAGGTGCCCGGTAATAATGGAACAACAAAAATACATACCAGCTCAAAAGCAGCATTGATGTGGGATGGCAAGGTTTCAGAACCAAGTTGAATCGCATTAAGACCCACTGCCACGAACTCGCCTAAAAGGACGGGCTCAACATGGAAAAACGGCTTGGAACTGTATTGAGGGTAAGGAAGACCCTCATCACCAGGAAACTGGTCGTCTGGGCCAAATAAACCGCTGAGTTCCTAAGAAAAACATCAGTAAGAAACAACAACGGAAAGAAAGTTTGGATACATCGAAAACCAGAGCCCAGCGGCACACATTGTGAATCATCCAGCACGACCAGTTGGCGTCAATAAAATAAGGACCCAGGTTGTTGACAGCGATGGTGATGGACAAGAGAAAGCGCACAGCCACGGGATCAGTATCATACAGGAAATGTTGGACATGAGCACACTGACGGGCAATCAATTACCTCAGCCGGGTAATAGTTGAATATAAATTTGACTTACCAGGAAGGGATGTACGAGACCGATCAGTGAAGCCAGTTCCGGCTGACTCCAGTACGCTATAACAGAGAAATCCAGAATCTCTGGATACCGATTGCACACCCAACGAAGTAAACAATGACGATCGGCAGCTATATTAGCGGAAAGGTTGCCCAGCTTATGATCGAAGTCGGGCATTCGCTTCTTAGCAAAAGAGAACGCATAGAACGGGGAAGACATACCGGGAAACGAGCAGACACTTAGAGTATTTAAGAAAAAGGCTCACTGGGAAAAGGAAATGATGAAAATTTATGACTTGTCAAATCGTAGGAACAGATTACATGTTCACTCGTAATACGACCGTATTTCAAATACTAAAGGTGCTCCAACCAAGGTAATATGGCGAACACAGGAGTATCTAAGCTAATTACAGCTAGAGGTACTCGTTTATATCAAAGGGATGGGCAGTTCCTTCAGGAGCGAGCTACCCGAGAAAAATTTAGTAATTGAAATATTATCGACCTGGGTGAACATAGACATACCAACTTCTGGGTCATATCCTCTGCAAGAGATAGCATATGGAAATGAAACCAGTTGAGTCCCTGTTTGAATGCACCAGTAGGAGTCAAACGCAGCCAGGGGACGCCTTGTGGAAAGGATACCCAAAGACGGCACAGAAACTTCACCGGGAAACAAGTCAGAGGGCTCAAAACAAGGATCAGTCATCTGAAATAACCAGTAAGGATCCCTGTCAAAGAACGCATAGAAAAGACATGAACTCAGGACCAACAGTCATCATCCAACAAGTGTCGCGCACCTTCCAGGCAAACCAATGTGCGGATTGAAAAGCCGGGCTGAGGTTGTTGACTAGAGAAGTGACCATAGCCAGGAATCGCAACAAAACAGGATCTTCATTGCGGGGATAGAACTGCTCATGAGCAATCTGCCGGGAAGGCTAGTTAACAAGCCAGGAAGGGAAAGACTGTAAAGTGGGCATACCAGGAAAGGATGAACCAAGTCAATAAGATCTTGTATTTCGGGTTGGAGTAACCTGGCAAGCATGTCAAAGTTGACAATATGAGGAAATTGCCACCAGGCTTCCTGCAAGAGCAAATAACGTTCTCGGGCAATCCATTGAGCAATTTGTGGGCTATCAAAGGAGTGGCCAAGGAATTGACCACCTGGGTAGTCTGAGCGCCCCATCTGGAAGATTTGAAGTCAACCGGGCGAGCTTTTATAGCAGTCAGGACTTTGGAATTTGAACGAGACCTACCGTTTTGGGACTTAATATTCCTGACCCTGTAGACCTAGGGATTTGCCAAGCGCACCTCAGATCTCGATTGAATTAGACAAAATCGAAATTACTTGCAGGTAGTAAGCGCGTAGCTCAAGGAAAGCAGTAGAACAGCCCCATAAAAAGGGTAAGACAGGTATAGAATTTGGCTTGTTTACCAAAACACAACAGTACAGAATAGAGACAGAGGACCGTGTTACTACAACTAAAGTAACTACTAAGTCATGTCTATAAAGCAATAAGTCCGGACATTGTATGTAAAAAGTCAGTAAAGAAGACAAGAAACCCAACCAGCAGACGACGAGGTCGACGGAAGAGAACAGGAGCAGGGTGGATCAAGTCCATTCTTGCTGCTTGTTCACTGTTCTCTCCCAAGTCGACTGTTGTTGAAAACAAGGGACCATCCTCCTAAGCGTGGCGAGGCCTTTTCGTCAAATGAGAGGTCGACTTAAGAAAGCATTAGCAAAAATGCCATATGATGATAGGTGACAGTACTCACTGAAGAAGCATCCAAAGCCCTACGAAGAAGGTTGTCCACCTTGGCCAGGGAGTTGAGGACCATGACGGCGTCATCACTATCCGGTACAACTTCAATTGTGCTCCCCAGGAGTAGCAAGGGAACGACAAGACCCAGCTCCTCCTTGATAGGAGACGGCGCTGGCTCGACGATCATGGCAATGGGAGGTATGCTGGCGGCCCTGGCAAAGTCAGGTATGGACGGGGCTTTTGCTTGCACTGTGTCATCTATCTCCTGGTATTCTTCGCTGACCTGGTAACCCATCTCGATAAAAAGACGACGGCTGACGGGGTACTTGCGGGCGACTTTGAGCACGGCATCAGTATCATGGTCGCACTCGATTTGGTCCAGTGCTTGTACGATGTTGGTGAAAGTAGCGGCTTGGGTCTTGTACGCCCTCTGTAATTGAACGATACAGGTGGCAATGTTGTCGTCAGCATCCTGGAAGCACCGTTCGTGAAATTCGAGAACTAGGAATGAGTAAGAATGTGGAATAAAGAAAATTGGAGCAAGGCCACTCACGGGAGTTGCAACTGTAGTTGACCTGGAACATGTGCTCCTTAACGTCCCAGAGGACATCGGCATCGAACACGCAAGAACAAAACCCAGTCTTCTCGCAACCAGGGTAAGAAGCGGTTCGGTTCTCATGTTTGCAGGAGATGTGCTTGGTCGTGCAGGAACTACACTCAGAGCGGCTCTGCAACATGTCCAGTAAGCAAAAGGGAGTTAGTAAGCGTGAGCAAACTCATGCCAGAAGGAGGGACCTTGAGGACCCCGACGATGGCTAGATCTGTAGTAGTACGCTGTAACAGTGTTTCCATCGTCACTGGCGTCGTCTCGCAGCTATTGACCATATTGGTAATCTCTTCAGCCAGCGTAGTGGGGGGAGGGGACATGCGGTCCAGCATGTCGTCAATCGGTTCTTCAGGCTGGAGGAAACTGGAAAGTTAGCAAAATTGAAAGAAATAACCAGGACAGACGAACTGCATTACGGCCCCGTGCCCTGCCTTTATGGACAACTACAGGTTTAGTCTTCTTGGCAGGCAGAGCAGAAACTCCAGGAGTAGGTGATCCTGTCATCTTCACTCGACTGCTTCGAGCTGTGGGTTTCATCTCTGTTTTCGGGGCAGGAGCCCTTGGAGTAGCCTTTGGTATGTCTACAAAGGGCGTATAAGATAGCTTTGGAGGGGGTGCAGGTTTGCTGGTTTTTCGGGCCCTTTTACCCAGCGGTCCAAACTGTTGAACGTCCATCTTGACAACAGGCTTCGTCTCTTTTCCTTTACCTTTCGAAGAGCTGGCGGAGGTTTTCTGACATTTTGGAGGAGGTGTGGGACTTGGGGATTCATCTTCACCTCTTGTGGTGGGTTTGGGACTCGGTTCGCGGACAGGAAGAGTGGAATGTTCGCCATACTAATAAAAAAAAAAAGGTCAGGGATGGCTCCAGAATGTACAGTAGGAACTACCTGGGTAATAATATGTTCGGCGGTCGCCAGAGCAAGCGACCATTGTTGCCACGCATCTAGGCACAGCTTTGCCAGGATATCAAATAGATTCTTGGAAATTGTTGTAAGGCTAGGTAACTCCCTGTGAAGGAAGAAATCCCTGTCTATGCAAGATCTTTTCTTATCTGGTAAGGGATAAGGGAAGGTAGGTCCACTCCGCTTCAGCGGCTTGCAACGTCCGCTAAGACAGTTGCTGATGAGAGGAATGTAGGGTCCGACTGGGATCGGACGGTTAAGACTGGCAGCTGATGACGACGTCGGATGCATCTTATGAGCTTTGAGAAAGAGGAAATGTATTCCTTTGGTGAGAGGAATGCTGGAATAAGGATCTCTATGGGAGTAGAATTAACTAACTAAATATCTTCATCTACACAATCTTTTATACCATCGCCCATGGTCCGATTTGATTGATCATTAGCCCTTTTCAGGGCACTTCCGTGTACTCGCACGGCAGACCCTCTGCACACCTGCTACACTTTCCTTGAATGGCTCTGATACAAATAGCTTTAAAAGGTAACCAGGGTTGCATCTGCTCCTACCTGCTGACAGGGACAAATACGACCCCTGTTTGTGCCCAGACCCGCCTCTATCTGTGCAGCGGTGACAGATCCGCTCATGGCAGCCCTGTCACGGATGTCTGTCGGTATGCCGCATCGGTCCGGCGGCCACGGGACAAGCGGCCGCCAGGTGGTTGGTCTGTGCTCCAGTCGCTGACCGGCTGTCCCTTCCTCCCACCACGACGACTGCAAGTGGGCAATGCCTAGGCAAGGTGCGTTGCACCCATAGTAATAGTGGAATGTTGTGAAATCCAAAAATGTGCGCTCACACGGATGTGTGGCTGCACATTGTGGTGAGGAAAGCCTGTACGTCCTTGGGCCATGGTCTTTTGGCTTCCAGAACGAATTGACACTGGGGAACAATTAAAACCATTGTCCAGGGGTCAAGAAAGAATGAACACTCACCATTGCAGAGTGGATTCAGTCGACCTTCTTGACCAGGTCTCGGCCGGAGTATGAAGCACATTGGTCGGCGTCCCAGAGTACGGGCTCCTTTTTGAACGAGGATTCCAGAGCGGCATGCGCTCCATTGGATAGGCGAACCATCGTCGTGAAACAACGAGTAAGGTCAGAATAGCAAGTAAAGCGGATGGGAAATGAAGAAACTGGACTACGGAGCTGGGGCTCGACGTAGTAAGAGAGCAAGTGAAAGTATGGACCAGAGTACGAATGATGAAAATTTTCAAGTACTCCCTGGAATCACATCTGGTATTCCAGGAAAACTTCACGAATCCCGCATTGCGTACCAGTAAGGACTTGTAAATGCATATCGGAAACTACGGCCCATGTGCTGTGATGCCACTGAGAAATTTTTTCCGAAAAGGGAAGGGGCCTTGCCGTTTGTACTAAGTGCTCTCCGATCCTTGCCCGGTAATGACTGAGGACAGCCGGTATCTCAGCTAGGGGGAGATGATGTGCCTAAAAAGTGCTCAGCCATGTAAACCTAATAAAAATGCATTTCTGGGAATTACAAGTATCACTAAGTATAAGAAAGTAACACCCTAGTAAGAACACCGTAACCTGGAAAGATTATAAGGCAAGCAAGAGTCATATAAGCATACTGGGTTGCGAACATACCAGCAATTGATAGAAACCACCGAAGCACTCCACATGTCAAGGTAGACCTTCTTAATTATCGAAAGAATGACAAGCCTAGGCACGGTACTGCGTGATTCGGATGGCCGAGTCCAGCAGGTCAATAAATGTGTTACCAAGTCCAAATATGGCAAGAGCATGGAGATTACCCAGTAGCTGGGCTAGAACTATGAGTTCTACCTGGTAAACTGCAGGTTACCCAGGAGTATGTGTCATAGCACGGGTATGAGCCAATAACTGCTGTGCACATTTGCTCATAGGCAATCTATAGGTCAGGTACAGGTCCAGACCTACCCGGTAAGGAAATATGACCTGATCAATGGTGTGATCACGCCTTCTGACCAAGCTTTAAGTAAGCAGTGTAGTAGGATTACAAGATATCAGGTAATAGTAGCCCGTAGTTTTATTTATCCTAATTAGACATACCAGGTAGTGTAAAAGTAGGTAGTAAATAGTCGCCGGGTCAAGTTTCCTGGCCCCCAGCTACGGTAGTAATACCCACAGGAATTTAGGTTAGAGCTTCGAGTCCTAGACTCAATAGAATTGAAAGTAAATCACGATTAAGTTCGCTTTAGCAAGTACCCTCAGAAAGAGTCAGAATCAGTATTGAAAGTTGTACCTCAGAGCCAGTCAGTCAGTCAGAGTCAGTCAGTCAGTCAGCCTGGTTCGGAGATTCTTGCAACTCAGTGCAGAATCTGGTATCTCAGTAGATACTCGTGTTTCGTGTTACCGATAAACAAGAATAAATCCTACCCAGTCAGAACAGACCTTTAAAATCCAGTTATATTGCAACCCGGAAATCTAATAAAGTACAAAGTTCTACATAACGGACGTTCCTCTGCCCCCATGAACTTGCCGGGTTAGTGTCTTAGAGTGTTATAAGTGTGAGTAACTGTACCGTTGCACACCTGCACTGTCACCAGCCCTTTCAGTGTATCATCGACCGGAGCCACTAATGGGTCTGGAATTAAGGCAGAATTTGCAGACGTAAAGCAGCAAGTGGCCACCTTACTCAATCGCATTGATGTCGGTGAGAAACAGGCGAAGGAGTGACAGGAGCAAATCTTGAGAGCCTTTCAACAAGGCAGAAATAATAGCTTCTCATCTAGGCAATCGTGCCCTCAGAATGAACATCCAGGTGTGGGTCCAAATGACAACTGCTGGTACGATTGGAAGCCTGGGCACTACATAAGAGATTGCCAGAACGTCCAGAAGCACATAGCCAAAGGGTTGTTGAAGCTCATAGACAGGAAGTTCATGATGATGGATGGGACACCTATCCCACAAGAACCTGCACACCTCTGTCCCATGGATCATATGCTCTCATCCCTGAATAAGAAGCAAGAACAGATGTTCTGGGAAGATGCTAGTGGGGTCGCTAGTATACTCAATATTAACATGCCTGATAGTGCTTCTTTGTATGCAAATAAACCACCAGATGCTAGGGACGAAGTGATTGACAAGCTTCATCAAGATCTGCAATATTGGCAGGCTAGTACACAGGTTTCAACACCTGTGCAGCCAACTAGTCAGCCGCAGTTACTGCAGGCACCCATGCCATCCTCTAGTATGCAGACAATGAACCAAGCCTTTGACCCCAACATGTTTATGAACCAAATGAGGTCACTATTAAATCAGGCTGGAGTTCAGAATGCAACTAGCAGCCAAAGTTTAGAAGGGCAATATGTTTCTACTCGTGCTAACGCTGGAGATTCCTCCCAGTTGGGTTTTGAAAGGGTGTGATGAAGGCTACGGGGAAGAATGTGTCGATCCCTTTGACCATTCCCCATAAACAGCTGGAGGACCATTTCAAGACTAGACTGAAGGGAACTGAAATGAAGAAATATGTAAAGAAAATAATTGAACCAGTATTCGATGAATCTGATGAATCTGAGAAAGAATTGCCAGTACCACAGGTACCCACTAGAAAGAAGGTTGTGGTGGAAATTCCAGTCAGCACTCATACTAGTAGGCGACCAGTGACTGTAGAAGAAGCTAGTGATGAGGAGGATGAGGCACCATGTCGAGAACTTCCATTTAGGAAAGTACCCAGCGTAAGTTTTGCCCCTCTTCCTGCAGATAAACTGGCAAACAGAAAACTGAATTTAAGTCCGGCGGATCTAATGCGCCCGCGTACAAACACATGGCACCAATCCATAAGGAAGGAAGGGTGCAGGATGTAGTGATGAAAGTACTGAAGACGCCTATTGTACTAAATGCAGAAGAACTTATGGATTTGTCGGAACCATTAAGAAAAGAGATTGCTAAGTTAATGGCCAAGAAGAGGATTGCAACTAAACCTGTAGCAGACCAGATGTATAGTAAGGGGGAGACTCAACTCGAGGAAGACCCACTACCATTTGGCAAGACTAGTGATGAAGGAAGTGCAGCTAGCAAGGACTTGTCCTTGAAAGCAGACGTGATCGACATCCGCGACTTGCCATCTGGGACGTTTATGGCGGCGCAGTTTAATATTGGCTTCATGCCAGCTGGCTCTCTAATAATGTCCGACCCATATCTTCAGTATCTTGACTCACTATCTCCAGGAGAAAAGCCGAAGCAGGTAATAGTCACAAAAGATTCAGCTAGCCTATGAGCTGTGTATCCGATTATTAATGGCGCAGGTGAAAAAGAAAGTGTAGTTGATGGAGGCTCGCAAATAGTATCAATGGCTAGTGCAGTGGCGACTGAGCTGGGAATTGCTTGGGATCCTGATATCACTATTCATATGCAGAGTGTGAACGGTCAACTAGAGAAAACCTTAGGGCTAGCGAGGAACATTCCGTTCCTGTTTAATGATATCACAGTATATTTACAAATACATATCATTGCTACCCCAGCATATAAAGTATTGCTTGGCCATCCATTTGATGTCCTCACAGAAAATGTAATCAGGAATCAGGCAGATGGCAGCCAAATCATCACTATCACTGATCTGAACATGGGTCGAAGGTGTACTATTCCAACCTTCTTAAGGGGCACACCTCCTAGGGTTGCGAAGTCGGTCCCAAAGAATACAGAAGAGGATTTTCGTTCAAACTCGATGAATTGATGAACGGTCAAGGAGAGTTAGCCGTGCAAATCATGCAGACCAGTGATGGTAAATTCGTCATTGAGGGATATATGAAACCAAAAGAAGGCCCAGCATTCTCTGACAAGGAACTGCGGGACAGCTTCCTGATGGCCTCGATGACTAGCGAAGAAAAACTTATAAAAGACAAGCAAGCCAAGGGGCTGTTGAACTCTTATTTTCAAGGTAAAGTCATCCCGGAAGGCTATAAAATGCAATATCATGTGTGCGAACATACTAGCAAAGGCGCCCCAATTACTAGATGATAATGAAATCCCAATCTATAACGTACTCATAGATAACCTGCGAGCAAAATCCGAGTCTAGTCACTGGCCAAAGCAGAAGACGGTACTAGTCCCTGGTTTTGAGCACCTTGGTGCATGCATGAAAGTCCTGACTATAAACCAGTAGCAGTGCTCACTAGTAAGACATACAAACCTGTAGCATTAAAGGTGAAGCCGCTATTAGGTGACCTGCCAGACAAGTTTCGAATAGTGAGAGATATTAAGGGCAATCCCCTCAAGGACATCCCACTATTTGAGCACTAATCTGCCAGAATACGAGCCTATTGGGTGATACACACTGGAAAGAAAAGCAAAAATGACAAGAACCACCAGAAGGGTTTCCTATGGCCAGAAGAGCACAAGCTAATGCACCACTTCATGACAACTCCAAGAGCAAGCATTTGCCCTGGGATGACACTGAAAGTGGGGCAATTTCTGAGAAGACTTCTTTCCACCCATAGATATACCTGTAGTACCACACACTCCATGGGTGTTGAAGAACATACCCATCCCACCTGGGATCTACAAGGAGGTCTGTCGGATTATCAAATCCAAGATTGATGCTGGTGTATACGAGCTGTCGAATTCTTTGTATAGATCAAGGTGGTTCTGTGTAATCAAGAAAGACAGTAAAAGTCTTCAACTAGTACATAGTTTGGAACCTTTAAATGCTGTAACTATTGCACATTCGGGGATTCCGCCAGCCACAGATGAACTATCCGAGCATTTTGCAGGAAGGGCGTGTGGAGGCTGTTTGGATTTGTACATAGGATACGATGAGCGTGATATCGCTGTCGGATCCTGAGACTATACAACTTTCCAAACTCGGTTCGGTTCGATGAGACTAGTTAAACTACCGATGGGCTGGACAAATTCTGTACCAATATTCCATGAAGATGTGACACATATCTTGAAAGAGGAGATCCTGCATGTTACTCGTCCCTATATCGACGATGTACCTGTACAAGGGCCGAAAACACGGTATGAAACCGAAGGTGGTGGCTTCGAGACTATTCCTGAAAACCCAGGGATTCGTCGTTTTGTATGGGAGCATATGCAGAATATGAACTGAGTCGTTCAGAGGATGAAGTATAGCGGGGGAACCTTTTCAGGACCTAAGACGTACTTATGCGTGGAAGAAATGACGGTTGTCGGTCATTTATGCACATATGAAGGAAGAAAAATCAAACCCGATAGAGCTGGAGTAATTAGTTGTTGGGGTCCTTGCAGGCACTTGACAGAT